>VWPW01017597.1:159185-200294 GCA_013389825.1 Crypturellus undulatus | reverse complement strand
CCTCTCCTCTCCTCTCCTCTCCTCTCCTCTCCTCTCCTCTCCCATTTAAATTAGTAAATAAAACAAGACATAGCACAATGAAAAAAAATTAAACTCCATAATGGCTTAAAAATATGTATATATATACACATCATGTATGTATAGAGACATATAATCTAAGTTATCATGAGGTGCCAAATTTGGCTTAATAGCAATATAAATTACAGATAAATCTCCAAATTTATCTGTTTTTAAAATAATGAGAATTTGAACCTAGGAAAAAGTTGTATGTGATTTAATGGAAGTTTCAGATTCCATTTTTTAATTTTCCATCCAGAAAATTACAATTAAACATTCAGTTTGATGTAGACAGAAGTAAATTATACTGTATTATCGGCCTGACTCAAACAATTTGCCTGTGGAACTTGAGTTCCACCCATGTCTTCCATGCCTGTGTAATGGAAGATGGGATGTGCTGGACTGCATCTCCCGTGATACATTACAGTCCCCTCTCTGGGTAATTATGCTCATGCTTCTATGGACTTTTTTCTGCGATAGGGTTTTTATTTCTTAAATTCTGGAATTTCTGATAAGAAACAATTCTAACCTAAAGTCAGAATAGAACCTAAAATATTTGAGTGGTTGAACTTTCAAATGAATTTTTAAAAAAATATCTTATATAAAAACCTCATTGTGTAAGATTAGCTGCATATATTCTGATACAGGGAAGAATTTATAGCATTTACAGTGGAGCCCTAGTACTTCGTAGAATCATAGAATCCCTAAGGCTGGAAGGGACCTCTAGAGGTCATCTAGTCCAACCCCCCTGCACACGCAGGGCCACCTAGAGCACGTGGCACAGGGCTGCATCCAAGCGGGTCTTGAACATCTCCAGAGAAGGAGACTCCACAACCTCTCTGGGCAGCCTGTTCCAGTGCTCTGTCACTCTCACTGTCAAAAAATTTTTCCTTAAGTTCCTGTGGAACTTTTGATTCTTCACTTTGTGGCCATTTCCTCTAGTTCTGTCGGTGGCCACCAGTGAAAAGAGGCCAGCCCCATCCTCCTCACTGCCTCCCTTGAGGTACTTGTACACACTGATGAGGTCCCCTCTCAGCCTTCTCTTCTCCAGGCTGAACAGGCCCAGCTCCCTCAGCCTCTCCTCATAGGGCAGATGTTCCAGGCCCCTGATCATCCTCATGGCCCTGCGCTGGACTCTCTCCAGCAGCTCCACATCTCTCTTGTACTGGGGGGCCCAGAACTGGACACAGTACTCCAGATGTGGCCTCACCAGGGCTGAGTAGAGGGGCAGGATCCCTTCCCTCCACCTGCTGGGGACGCTTCTCTTAATGCACCCCAGGACCCCATTGGCCTTCTTGGCCCCGAGGGCACCCTGCTGCCTCATGGTCAACCTGTCATCCACCATGACGCCGAGGTTCTTCTCTGCAGAGCTGCTCTCCAGCAGGTCGGTCCCCAGCCTGTACTGGTGTCTGGGGTTGTTTCTCCCCAGGTGCAGGACCGTGCACTTGGCCTTGTTGAATTTCATTAAGTGTTTTCACCACCCAGTTGTCCAGTCTGTCCAGGTCCCTCTGAATGGCAGCGCAGCCCTCTGGGGTTGCTATGAAATTCTGTTATTATATATAGCACATTTCATATAAACTATTCAAAGATATCTCTATTTACACTAGGAGCTGATTTTAAACTTTGTTAAATGGCATTCCTGTTTAGACCTCTAAGGATTTTAAAATCTGTGGCAAGATCTATCTCTCCTTGTCAAGTGGCAGCCAAGGGCGTCCACTGAAAATAGCAGTAGAATTTGAAAATGGAAGGGAGAGTCTTTAAAGCAACATTTTAGAAAATGGCATTAAAACCTCATTTTTAAAGTTCTTTATACACTCACTTCTGAACTTTATTTTAAACATTTTTTAATTTCAGCGTCAGCCTTATGTTGACCTATGTAAATTTAGCAGTATCCCATGTAAATAAATCGTGTGAAACACTCAACACTGTGTAGGCCTGATCTGCATTTTTTAGAAGACCGGAATTACTGTGAAAGCAGAGTAATGAGCATTTATCTGCATATTAAAATAAACATAGTACAATGTTACAAGGGACACATCCTATAAGGCACACAGTGTGATAATATTTAATGAAAATGGGATATTGCAACAGCTATAATTACTTTCCTGAAATATAAGGAAGGTTTACCTTATATTTTACTGAAAATGTTTTCAAAAGGCAGTAGGTAGTATTACTGATATTCAAATAATTTTACCTATCTTTAGAAAGAAGCAGTTACAAGATTGTATTGATTGAAAACATAAAAGTTCTAGGAGGATTCCAAGTCCATCATTGTGCTATGCATGTGCACAGTTAACAGTGATCAGATGCTGCTGGGAAAAAATGAAGCGAAATTACATATTTTATGTTGGTTAAAGATATAGTCACAGTGTTTGACATTTTAATCATTTTTCACTGTACAATAGACTCAAAATTCCCCCTTACCTTCTCCAATTACTATAATTATATAGTTGATTCCCCTTAGGAATTTATAAAATGGATTGAGATCACTAATATTCACTAGCCTCCTTTGAAGATATTCCAAATCTATTAAAGCCTTATTATACTTAATTATCTCTAGTATGTCTGCTTTTAATATTGAATCAATTATAACAAATTGAGTTTTACAGGAAGGATGCCAATTATAATCCAGTCTTAATGGACTGAAACATCAGTTCTAAGCCAATTACATTTCCAGTCATGTGCTTTTAGCACCTGGCTTCAAATACTTTCCTCTTTCCCCAAAATACACACATTTCAGACATCCACAGCATCAAATCCTGAGGCCTCCAAATCATGAAAATTTCTGCTTTTCATTGAAAAGAAGGCTGGGGAATGTAACACTCGTGTCTTACGTATGTAGTGATTGGGTTATGCTATGGAAGAGGATAGAGGTTCATATATCCTCTTTCCGTTTCAGGTAGCCTCACTCTTAGCGGAAAACTGCCTCTCCTGCATTACACACGACTGCCACATGCAGATGCTGCAAATTAAGTTTGGAGCTAAAGCAGGGAAACTTCTTCTTCTAAGGCAGGAACAACAGAATATCCATAGCGCCACTGTCCCTTTAGCTGTGCCAGGGCTCTGGAAAGCCCTTTTGGCTGCGGCTGCTATGCCTGGAAATGGTTAGCAGTAGCAGTAGTAGAGCACTCAGGAAAAAACTCTTTGTAGCTCCTTCCTGGTCTCATGGATCCAGAAACACTGTTGGCCCAGGCTCTCACTTTTGGTGTGGCAATATTCAGTTTTAACTACATTGCTGAGAAGTCTTGAGCTCTCATGTAAAGCTCTCTCTTTTTATAATTCAGAGAAAAATGTTTAAATGAGTTTGGTTGATTGAAAACTGACCTATGTAAGATTATATTGTCTCACATCTTAATATTCTTAACTCCTTACACCATTAGATTACATAAAAGCTGATAATGCAAAATAGCTACTTCTTAACCTTTCATTTAAATGCAATTTGCAAAGTTTTTTCCTAACCATTTTACTGATACAAAGTCAAAGACATCAACACAGATAATAAATGTGTTTGTCCAGTGCTCAAACAGCTTAACCAGATTATGTTTTCCTTTATGGACTATGTCTTTTACTGGTATTCATTCTTACATCAGTTAGGCTGCCTAGAACACTGTGAAGAGGCCAACCTAAAACCCTGTGAAACTACATGTTGCATAAGGTAGCTGGCAGGAAGTAAACATCTTCAGGCATTTTCTCTTCAGTGAAGGAAGACCTACCTCGGGCGTTGCTAGTCACAAACATTTTGACCATCAGAGAAAACGTGCAATAGGAGTTGGACCAATCTCATCTGCTGCACAGATTTTTGATCCAAAGCTCTTTGGCATAGCTAACCGATTGCCTTTACTGAGAAAATTAATATTACGTATAGACAAAGCTGATGATAAAACGCATTGGAACTGACTAACCAAGTGGCATCCATAGTAATTATGGAGTTTTGTGACAAAGGAAAATAAGGCCAAGCCCACAAAGCACATTAAGTCTACTAGAAAATAAAACCCTTTGTAAAAGCAAAATTTGTCACAAGTACTGTGTGTTCTTTCCAATTAAGCACCAACTTCAGTGGGAAATTATGTAGCTACCAACTGAACAACTTTGTTGAATTCCTACCAGTGCTTTCAAGTTAGCCCTGTGTGATACAGAAAACAAACTCAATCAGAATATGATTTCCTATTATTTGAGTGCATGTCTCCATGTACTGATCATACATAATCTAGAGGTAGCAAGGGAATTGCTGTATCCTAAAATTCCTCATGGCACATATCACTGAAAACGGAACGGGGATGGGACAAGAAAAAATAGACCTGGCGTCTGCTCTCCCCATTTGCAGACTACAGCTCCCAAGTGGAAAGGACATAACAAATATTCCAAGGCAGGAGCTGAGGAAGAGTCAGTCCTCAGGTAGCCTGACTCTTAACTGAAACCAGCCTCTCCTGCATTACACACAGCTGCCACATGCAGTCAGTCCTAGGAGTCAGTCCACCATCCAGCCTACCTTTAACTAATGGCTGTCCTATATATAAATGGGCAATCCTGGGATTTTATGGGGAACAGTGTCTTATTTCAGTGGACAGGGAATACCTCCCTCTGCTTCAGCTCATGCTTGCCTTGCTGCCCTGTAGATATGTAAAACTGCAGAGTATCTCTGGACTCCAGGTGTAACAGAATGTCAGTGTGTTCACTGTGTTTTTTTCAATCAGCTGAACCCTGCAGATAACAAGAAGTTGTGCATATCCAGAGTTTACCAATTCCGCAGTAATTTCTGAGGAATACTGTCACTCTCTTTTAGCAACACAGAAAAGACAGAACAGCTGGAGGAATAATGAAAGTGGTGTTTTGCCCAGGGATTGAAAAATTTCTGTTCAGCAAATCACCTTGCATATAAGCACACCTTGCAGCTCATTTCCCTGAAGAAGAGCAGCACAGCTTGAGAAACAGCCTACCTAAAAGGATGGGATATTTGCCAATGCAACAGAATAGCAACAAAAAAGAAACTACTCCTACTATGTAAACAATGAAAATACCACAAGGGAGATGTCTAGAATTGTCAGGAATGTTTTACCACTAAGTAGATTTTTGTAATAAACATCAAAAAAAAAAAAAAACTTAGAATTTTCTTTTAGCTGTTAATCAAGAATGTTCTCCTTAAAAACACATTTGTTTTCTGACCTTTCAGGATCTGTTGAAGTGTAATCCACTTTCTCTTGCATACGAACTATACATGCCCTTTCATTCCCTTCTGTAGCTGGCTAAGTAGGGGACAAAAAAAACCCTGAAATGGCATGAGACCTTTTGCTACCTCCCGGCTTGGCTCAGATAGGAAAAGGGGAGCAGAATTGCAGATAAAGCTGTGGTGGGGCAATTCAGAAAACCTCTGTTGGCTGTAGCTAAGAGAGGAATATATTTCCTGGAAAGAAGAGCTGAAGAGATGCAGGGTAGTGTGCCCTTGGTACCATGGCACTATCATGATTTCAAGTATAAGCAACATGTCAAGAGAAACTAAAGTTGGCAAAAGTCCAAACTACCATATTACCATGATATACTCAGTGCCAGCCTCATGTCATGCATTGCAAAAGTTAGTCACATTCAGTGTCTTCCTCTTCCTACTTAATGCCATCCCCAGAGTTGAGGCATTTCACTACAGCAAGGAAGGGTAGTGAGAGTAGAAGAGCAGAAGAGAAGGAACAGAAGGGAAGGCAAGGGCAAAGGAAGCTAGAGATAGACTTTTCTCTCTCCTCCACTGTTACAGCTCTTGCCAAAAAAATACTGCAGCACAAGTGAATCATGTATGTAAGAAGAGCAATGATCTGTGGGTCTCAAGACAGAAATGGATGAGGAAGGGGGCGGTTCTGCAATGTAATCTTATATTGAGTATAGGGGTTATAAGAAGAAAAGTAAAGCTTGAGAGCATGCAGTGATTTCCTGTGCTATGAAGTTTCTTGGAAACAGAAGGGTGGGTTGAGTCATGGAATCAAAATACCACAAGCAGGAGACTTCTTCCTAACCAACCAGTCTCACAGATCAGAGTCAGACGGAAAGCATTAGTCAGAATCATCATCTTTTGTCACGTAATGCAGTCAGCGCAGGGGTAAAGGCCTTGATCACCACTATATTCAATCAAATTTCATCTGAATTCCAACTAAACATCAGGTACCACATGTGGCTTGTTCCTTGAAACTTTACAGACATGCTTTATAAGAGCATACATTATTGCAGACCACAATTTAAGACAGAGCTGCACCGAGATAGGTCAAGGTCTCCTAGATTAATTTAGCATTTAAAAAAACCTCTGCCAATATAACAAAAAAAAAAGAGAGAAATTTGTCCCAACTTTCAATCTGTAGTATATTACAGGGAAAGGAAAATGCACTGATACTCTAACTCCTACTGCACAGTTGGAAGATGCCATTATACAATCAGCAGTTGTCTCTACAAATAGAATTCTGCTGCCTTAGTCCCTGTCCTGCTAACTGTCCAAGCTGAACAGCAGCCAGGGAATAAGGAGGGTGTTTTTAGTGTCTTGCTGTAGATGGAGCATAAACCCTAGCTGCATGGCACATGAGTTGCCCTCGCACATAAGTTATGCTGTCAGGATTTTTACTGGTGATGGGAACATGAAACTCAGGATGATGGCTGCTAGCATGAGGGCTGCTAGCATGAGAGGCAAGCACTGTCTATATGAAAAGCAGTTCAGCTTCTGTGAAAAATATTTTGTGTGACAGCACATGAACAACGGTCCCAAGAGGAAACAAGGAGAAAAGCTCTAGAGCACTGCAATAAGAATGGAGTAGGCAAGAGTAGTCATAAATCTTTGAAAACTGCTTTCATCCTCAGCAACCATGAGGCAGAGAAAGACCTCCTAACATGTAGCTGATGAATCAAGGCAGTTTTGATAGAGCAGCCCTGAGCCGTTTCATATCCAGCACTCACCCCAGCCCATCTATTCTGGGCTGAGCTCCAGGGTCATCATCTGCCTGTAAACACACAGTATCAGACCAGAATTAGATAAACACTGTGGATGTATATGAGCCTACACTGGTGAATGCTCATGTCCCTGGATTATAACATCCTCTCTTTACACTATAAATTGCTTGGGATGCAGAGTGGGACTTTATCTGTGTTTTGTACATCAGCTAGCACACTAACGGGGGTTAGAAAATAGCAAGAGCAGCAGAATAAAACCGAGTGACATTTAAAAATCACTGCAAAGAAAGGTTCTCAGTGCTGCTGTCTTGTTTGCTTCAAGCTGCAGTGTCAGGGCAGAAAGGCCAAGGAAAGGAGCAGAGAGGGGGATGCTCCGGGAAGCTGTAGCTGTTTCTTAAGACTGACAGCAGAACCTTGAAATCTCTGCTTATGATTTCTGTGTAAAAACACATTTTTTACTGCACCACTGTATGGGGAATTGCACCACATTTGAAACCCCTCCAGGGTTGCAAAATACACATGGGGAAAAGCGCATTTCCTTTGCCACACGTCTTATTTTGAAACCTCTGAGATTTTGAATGAGGTTGCAGAAGCAGAATCCATTTGTTCAAGTCAAGGAGAACTGGGATACAAGTTCGAATAACTGGCCTGCTTCTTTCCTAGTGCCTTGACTGAAAATCTGCTAAAATTTTGTAAATGTGTGAAAGTACCCATTTTGTTCTAATATTAAAACATGCAAAAACACTGGAAGAGCAGAGCCAGTCATCCCAGGCCCTATCTTCTACCTACTAATGGGCCCAATTCTTACAAAATAAATATGTCATTCCCTCTGCTATCTCCGTATCCTGCTAGGATAGAAGAGAGGCAGTGGATTTGTTTTGGTGTAAAATTAGCATAATCACAGACAGGATCAGATTTGCTGACTAAAAATGTCTGCATAGGAAAAAAATGGCCCCTGACGCAGAGAGAAGTAACGAACGCACAGCTGATGTGGAATCATAATGCGATATACTCACAGAAGTGATAGCAAAGTTAATCTTAAGAAATCAAGTAACTTAACCCTGATACCAGTCATTTTGATTAAAATCAACTTGAAAAGAATGTCTAATAATTTGATACTGATGTTACTTCAATTAGTGGAAAAATGTAAGAAACAAAAGGAATAAAATACTTTTCATCTTAAAAAAGGAGAGCTTCCTGGAGTGTGGAGAAGATGTGTACATGCTGGAACCATGAGAAAGCTTCCCTGTGAAGAGTAATGACTAAGTGAACCTTTTTAAGTACAGCACTTTTCTTTTTGAAGCTAATATTTGCTTTGTAGTATCAGAGTTTCACAGTCACTACAAAGTGCTTGTTCATTTCCATTGCTGAATATGCACTAGAGCCATTTTCAGTGCACGTAAATGAAGAGTTGGCTGCCTTTCTCTTGCCTACTGAAGTGGGACCTCTAATGAGAAACGAACCTGGGGGCTCTGGCTGGCACAGGGAATTGATAAAAGTCTACTAGGAACTCTTTCCCTTGGCAGTGCCCCTCTAATTTAACCTTCCCCAAGGGTACCGAACACTATTCTGATATGGCCCAAATGCAGACACCACATGATTACAGACTATCCAGGCCTGGACTAAAACTTTCACATCAATTTCAGGGCTGAAATTCCATGTGAATACGATTGGCTAGAGAATTACCTTCCAAATCAGCCCTTCTCTCTCCAACAGCTGTTCAGCAGCCCCTGACATAAACTAAAGCCTCATGCACAAATTAATAGCAAAAAGCAAAATTACGCCCTGCAAATACTTATTGTAATGTCTAGCTATAAACCATCTGAAGTTTTCCTCTATTATTTATATCAAATAGAGACAAAACCAGAGGAAATATTTGAGATTTGGCAGGTATAACCTCTTTACATTCATTATTATTTACAATATTTAAATCACCGATACTAGTGATCCTACTATTCTGCTACGAAAGTTTCTAGTGTAGTAATTTATGTTTCAGAGGTTCTGGTTTTTATTACTATAAGAACATAACTGATTTTTGTATGTAACTTTATTGTACTAAATTTTGCATGCAGAAAGAAATGCCCCTCTGTACATTTGTGCGGGTGAGAAGGTAGATCCTTGCTCTCTCTTTTCCATTTTGTGCTCTTGTCCATGAACGGCTAGAATCTGCACATAATACATCACACATATCGTACTTACTGGAAATGCTAGCTGTGTCACACCAATTTATCTCCACCCCATGGTGACATTGGCAAATAAAACTGTTGTGATGTTTAAATCTCTTTTAGTTATATAAAACGAGACTCTGGTCTAGAACAAAATTTCAGCAGAACTAGATTTCAGAAGCTTTCACAAGCTTGGGTTTGGCTTGTAATTTTTACTCTAAAATGTATCACTTGCTAAATTTCTCTGAAGAAAATAAAAAGATCTAGAATCACCTCAAAAAGGTAACATCAAAGTGTTCTGTGTTACAGCCTTTTTTTCAGTGTGGCTGAATAGAAATCAGAAGATGAATACATATGTAGTAATGAGATGAAGATTACTACTAAGCATTGCATTGAAAAACATGTTCCCTGTTTGTACAGGGGATGAAGCATCCTCCAGGACGGTGTAAATGCTGCATGCCTGGCTCTTTAAATCTAATGTTTTGTATTATGCAGCCACTTGATCTGAAGTTGAAAAAAGCCTAAGAGCAGCTATCCCATGGCAGACAAAGAACTTAATATTCTATCTCTGACAAAGGCTTAGTAGCAAAGGCTTGGGGAGGATTAGAAAACTGTAGAGCAAGAGCCATCCATCATTTTCTGGTGAGAAGGTTTAACAACTTCATTTTTCAGAAGAACTGGCCACAACAACTCCACAATCCCTTTCCTGAATGCTGTTTGCCAAGTTAGAGCTCAATATTCTGTATGGGCTTAAATTTTTTTCACTTCCTACACTTATTGACATTGAATGTAATCTGCCAGTTTATTCCCCAGACACTTAGTACAGTGAGATTATCTGTAACTCTCTACGGTTAGTTGTAGATTTAATTCTCCTGAATAATTTTGTATCATGTATTTTGAATATTTATTTGTTTGAAGCATGAACAGTTACAGACAGAAAGATTAGTGTTTACTTACTAATTATTTACAAGAGTGAATGCACTTATACCGGTTATGTTAACGCCTCCTAGGATATAATAATTTAAACACCAGCCACTCAGCCGCATCTTTCTAAATGGATGCCTTTCCATTGCCTTGGATAAAATTCACATGTATGATGTTAGTCCTTAAAGCATAATATAGAACAAATTATGTACTCACAGTATTTTCTCCACATGCTTAAGAATCTGGCAGTGAACACTGTCATGAGTTACACAGTGGTACATTTACAATGGCAAGAATCTACTTGCGTGCAACACGGGAATTTGACTATGAAGTACCTCATTATAAACTGCAAGTTATGCTTTAAATGGTTGGTTTTGGGAGGAGACATGGTAATTGCAACCAGCTATAACAGGGCTGAAGCAGATTTTCAGTACCATTGCCTGAAGCACCCTTAAAAAAAGATCTTTTAACAATGCTAGTTACTATTACAAGAGTAGAAGATAAATAATTACATTTTTACTTTTCCTGCTTCTATAGCAGGAGTTATTATCTAGGTTCACTAGCTTGAGTTATGGAGAACTCAAGGTTAAAATGGTTGTGTCTAAAGACAAGAAATAATTATAGTCAATACATATTTGCTAAATTATTATTTAAATATTCTTATTATTTTGTATCTTTTCTTTAGCTCCTTGCTCAGAAGTGGCCTTTTGGGGATTCTGAATTTGGACAGTTCCTATGCAAATTCCTTCCCTTTATACAGAAGGCTTCAGTGGGAATCACAGTCCTTAATCTCTGTGCCCTTAGTGTGGACAGGTACAGTATATTCTGCTCTTTTGCCAGACTGTTCTCTCCTTTGCCATTTTTTTCTAAAACCAGGAACACTCAGGATGGTCTCCTCAGCAGTTTCACACATGTACATTTAGCACAGTTTCTTATTCATGCTCTCAAAAGCATATACGATTCAGTGTAACTATTGGGATTTATTTCATGAAAATTTTTGAAACTCTGCCTATTAAAGACCACCTTTTTCATATACCAGAAGTCAGGCAAAAGCTTTAAACACATGCCTGAATATGAAGAATTTTTGTATTCTAATCCCAGATTACTGCTCAAATCTGTCTTTAAAAGTAATTACGACTGTTACCAGCTCATTGCCTGTGGAATATAATTACAATGTTTTTTATGATAACAAATATCACTAACTGAATCTTACTGAAAACCATGCAGGAAACTTGCTTTGATTGTTCAAAAATTAATGCCTCTGCTAAAAGTGCTGAGGAAGATATATGAACAGAATGATATGACAACAGCTAAGAAGGTTTTAAATACTATTCCTTTATGGCTTTTTTGATATATACCAGGCATTAGCAGACAAAGTCTTCCCTTCTACAAAAACTTTTATTCTCGATCTTGAGTTTGCCAGATCATGTTTTACTATAAAATATATAAGGAATTTTAATACACAAATCGTTGATAAATAAATGTCATTGCATGTATTAATAAAATGATGCAGACTTTAAGAATAAGATTTCCTTGGCTTTACACAAAGAATTGATATACAAAGTTTACAAGAGATGGGTGACTTTGTAGAATCCATACCCAAAATATTATTCTTACTATTTTATTAATTCCTGTGTTAAAACATAAGTGGAACCCAGAAACACAAAGCCATACTACTGCAGCTAGTGCTCTATTTCCTTTGTGAGCTTGGGCACTATAAAAATAATTCTATTTCCCAAATGGTAAAATACAGTCCTGAGGATTACTCTAAGGAGTAACTCCTAGATCAAGTTCTGACCAAACATAATTCTACTAGGCTTAATCTTACCTAATTCTTAATTAATTCTACTAGGCTATTTGTAAGATGCAGATCACTCAACCGAAGCATTCTCTTTAGATATACCTTTTTTTTTTTTTTACAAGCACTAATCCTCACAACAATCACATGGCATTTGAGTATAAAATCTTGTATGGGATCAGACTGAGCCTATTTAACTTCTTCTCACCGTTTACATGTTTTGCCAAGGACATATTCTGTATCAGCTGGTACTAGTCTAATAGCTGCAGATAATGTGTGTAGAAAACAGACATATAGGCCAGATTCTGACAATAAGTAAGATGAGATGTATTCAGGTTAAATGACAGTGAAATAAGGATCTGACAACACCTTCCACCAGTTAGGGATTCGCAATGTATGTACCATAGTCACATGGTACAAAACTCCGCATCAGCTAATGCAATCTTTTTAATAAGAAAAACAGCCAGTACGTAGCTTTGTGCTGTCATAGCTAGACTGTTTCTAGTCTTCAACTTCGGTCATTTTTATTTTCAAAAAGCTTCTGAAAGTAGATATTTATAGTTAGTTGACTATATGGGTGTATATATGGGATTGCACTCAGCATTAGATGGAGTCAATTGTTTTAAGCAGTTCAGAGCCCTGCAGCTTCTGTAAGGGCCCTTTTGAAGACTGTGGCCCTGCTTTAGAGCAAAGAGCTTGCTCTCTTCTACAAGGATTGGTCTCTGTGTTGACTATATCCTCCTTCTACTGAGAAACTCCACTCCTGACTGGTGCTGCTTCTGCAGACAGAGCATGAATGTTTAACTGTGCGCAGCCAAGAGAAACAGTGCTCACCCACACTTGGAGAAGGTTTTCAGAGGCTGACATGTAACACCCACGGAGCTGCTCACCCTGCACAGGAAGCTTACATTTGTTACAGATGCCTCTCAGGCATGTTTAAACTCTGGGTCATGATGCTGACTATGATCTGACTCTTTCTGAACAGCGCCTGCATGTAGCTAGGAGGAAGGGTATTTTCCCTTCTGAGCTTTTACTATTGCTTATGTCTCAGGCAATGAGAGGATTTTAAGATGAAGAGTGAGGGTACCTTCATCTGACAGACCATACTTCAGTAATTGTATTAGATAATCAGGATTCTACAATTTAAAAAGTGAAAAGAACATTATTAGATTAAAAGCTTTCAGTCAACATACTACTGGTTATCTTTAAAATGTAGAACTGCTGTGATCTCTCATGATGAGCAGGAGCACCTCAATATTAGCAACAGTATGGAACTCCTAGTTTGATATTTGGCAAAAACAATATGAAAGGATCTCAAACATGATTCAAAATTAAATTCTAATACAAATTAATATATTTATATTTAAATGGTATACTAAGAACCTGTGCCTAGTATGCCTGTGACTATACTGTGTACAGTATTCAGAGTATAAGACTCCAGCCTGATAATACTTTCTCTAGTTTTCCTGATGGGCTGAGGGCTTGATCTTGCATTCAGACAACTTTCTCTTTTGTTCAGAGAATTTGGTAAGGGGAGGATGCCTTGTAATAACTCTGACATTTACTGATCTCTGGAGTCCTACTTCTCTTAATTCTTGTTCTCATCAGAAGCTCTTCATCCCTTCCATCTCAGAAATCTAGACTCTGTCCCTTTCCAGTACTCAAAGCCTCCCAGCCCTAGGCTCTCATCTGCTCTTTTCCTTAAACGTTTGTCAGGCAGGAGGCCTCAGGCCTCCAGTACTTTCCTAAAATCACCACCTGGCTCCTGCCTTGACAAAGTTTCAAAAATAGAGGTGGCAGTGACATACATCCAGGCATCTGCCGGGACTCAGAGGGCACATTTGAGGAAGAAAAGAATACTTGCCGAAGCCAGGGCAATAAAATGACGCTGCTCCTTATAAATCCTTAATCTGCTTAATCTGACCTCTTGTCCTGACATTTTTAAAATAGGCGAACATTTTTTCTTGATTTTTTTCCCCTCTCAGCTAAAGAAGAATGTTTCATCAGTGGTTGCTGTAATAAAGTCATGCAGCGCTATAATTCCAGATGGGAAGCTGTAATTATTTTGGGGAAGTAAAACAGGCAGTTTAGGAAATGTTATGTCACAGATGAAAGAAAGCTGTCTTACATGTTCTTCAGATTATTGCAAGAACAAAAACAGTGCTTGTGCTTGCTGTAATTTTGAGGCAGTGAGGTTGAGGTCTCAAGAATCAAAAGCCCCTACAAGTTCCTTGAAAGCTGTCAGACAAGCAGAGGAGAAAGGCATGCAGAAGGGCTGCAGACAAAAATCTCCCACCATGAAAGGGATGGAGAAGGTAAAGTGAGAAAGAGAGAGAAATGCTATAAATGCATGACTGTGTAAAGCTTCTTTAAGAATTCTCACCTTTTACCAGAGATTCCAGTGATGAGATACATATATACAGGAAAGCATGTTTCAATACTTCCCCTTTTCACAGAGAAACTTGCTAAGGTATACAGTCATGGGAAAAATGCACTGTTTCTGGCACGTACAGACGTACAGTCTTTCTTTAACTGTGCACTTCAGGTTCTTACTGGGAAGGTGCAGCGTCTAAGACTTGAATTGGCACCCAGACAGTCATAACACTTAGCTGTAGTCTAAGGTTAATATAAAAATGTCTCATAAACCCAATATTTTTTAACATTTAAACATTATGTAAAACAAGTGCATTTTCAGGTTATGAAGAGTATTTTCACAGTATTTCATTGTATGCAAGCAGATGACTTCACTTTGGATAGTACTGCAGTTATTACTGATGTGGCTGAAGAAGATGAGCTGTTTGAGTTCTGTAGAATGGCTTTCAGGCTTGAAAGCTTTTTTTTTCTTCTAATACATAAGTTGATCTACTAAAAGATATTGCTTGGCCTCACAAACTTTGCCTACTTTAATGGGAAATCGTTAGTGTATATAAAAACTAGCAATACACGATGAAAAAAAAAAAGCTGGGATGGCACCTTTAGGATTTAATTTAATATTTAAAAGTAGAGCAAGAGTTCTGGGTTTAAGGAAGATCCTGGAGATTGCAATCTAATGCCTGTCTCTTGCAGGTACAGAGCAGTTGCCTCCTGGAGCCGTGTTCAAGGAATCGGTATCCCTATGATCACTGCTATTGAAATTTTCTCCATTTGGCTTCTGTCTTTTATACTGGCTATTCCAGAAGCAATTGGTTTTGCTGTGGTACCTTTCAAATACAAGGATGAAAGTTATGTTACCTGCATGCTCAGTCCTACAAATAATTTTATGCTGGTAAGTAGCATCCTTTTTTTTCTTTTTGGGATCAACAGTATAATAAATATGCTTTGTTCATCCATTAAAGTGTAAAATGTGTTCCAATGTATACTGGTGCAAGAAGAATCCTTCATTCAAAGTCCTTCATTCTCTATTTTCATCCAGAGATAGCAAATGTGACTTTACAACATTCGTTCAATAGTGAGAATTCTTAATCCAGTAATGTACAATACAGACCTGATTAAAGTACAGTCAAGAACAGTACCAGTGTAGGCAGAGCTTTTGGAGGAATTGTGCTTCCAGGTATAACAGCTTGGAGTTTGTAACTGCCGGGAAATGTATTTTACCGTGATGAGTCATCACGCTGTGTGCAGCAGCCAGTGCTTCTGGCTGAGAAGGAAAAGGGAGGGACTACGCTCTAACAGAACTCTTCCAAATGCCATTTACCAAGTCAAGTACACTAATCCCTTCATTTATAAGAATTCATGTCTACAAATTTGACAGGCTCCCATCTCTAACCTAGGAAAGTTGGTCACTGATAGCTGTCACCTACACAGCAATGCAAATTGCAATGCAAGAGAAGTACCTGAGCAGGTATCAGGCTTCTTTGGCAAGTTCCATAGCCCTCATCCACGATGCTACTGTGATATAATGTGGGTGTCAGTGCCCACATTAGCTTGTTCAAGGCAAGTCAGGCAAAAGCCACTCCAGAGTTAACATATCTTTACTATGCAAAGGGATAGTCTGACCCTCCACCGATAAGATGGAAAAAGGTCTCTCACATTTTCCTTTGTGAACCCAAAGAAGGGCCAGCTACAGCTCACCCATCAATAAAAAATGATTATTGTTCTGCTCTGTCTGATAGAAAGCAGATAATGCAAGGTCTTAACTTTAAGGTTAATTCCACATTTTTTCCGGAGCTATAATTTTTATGATAAAGTACAAGTTTCTGTTTGTTTTCAAATGTCTGACACCTCTCCTTTTATGGGATGAGAACACAGTGTGGGCTAGAACTGAGGAGGAGAAGGCACAAAAGAGCTAGGAAATTTAGAAAATAAAGGGGGGGTGTGATTTATGGCTTTCAGTGGAAGATCCCCAATGGCAATATGGTTATGTAGACTGCAGGGAAGGCAGAAACAGCAAGAGACACGAACAAGAGAAAACAAAAGCCATTCCCTGATGGAAATAAATCATGTAGGTGAAAAGGGAATAAAGTTGCCCAGGACTTACAATATCTAAAGTTTACAGATTCTATGGCTTTGGATATTTTAAGAACGTATTTTAAGAACGTAGGAATGTATTTTATGAAATGTATACTGCAGCAAAAAAATTAGGCTTTTTGCTTTTATAATGGCTGCTTTTTTTTTCCACAAACATGTCTGGACAATCTTCCGTTCTTCTCTCCCTAAGAATGGTTTTCTCCTCACTACTCACAAAAACATGACAGTTGAAGTCTTTTGTGGTAATATTAATATTAATGATTATAGTTCTGTTCTTCACTCAGGAAACAGAGAGATTCTTTTTCTTCTTCTCTTTCTTTTTGCTTTTTCCTTTTGCTCTTAGTGTAATTAGCATCCTTTACATGCTTGGCACAATTCAAAAGCTCCAAGTCCCCCCAACCTTAAGTTGATTTTCCAGGAAATAAACCAGCATTTACTTTCAAGCTGAGAATTAAGTGTTGGAAGCCTCAGTCAAAATGATAGCGTTTCAAGAGTCTCAAAGCAAGTAAAAACATGATATTAAAATGGAAATACCATTTTAACTTAACTATCATATTTACTACCACAAACACCACAACAAACAATCATTAAACTTTGGGAAGGAATTAAGATTAACTTTTGTTTTTAAGAGGAGCTTTATTCATGTTTAAAGCAATCCTTGAAAGACTTGAAAGATTCATGCTTGACCATGATTCCCAAGAGGCTGAGTGCACTAGGAAACTTGTTTAAAATGCACATTTCCTGTAGAAAACCAGTTCCATGTGGACTTTCAAGACAAACAAAAGAATGTCTATTCCTCTTAAATCAACCCCATTTTGTGCTTTGATGTAAGCTTTGTGAAGCTTAGCTTCCATAATTAATCATTTGCAGGCATTTTCACGCAGGTTCTGTATCTGCACAAAGCCAGGTCTTTGTACAGCACTACTGCACAGGTCGGGGCTGGTGCACAGACCTGGCCGTGTGTACTATTTGTGACTGGCAGATCGCACTCACGAAAGCTGTTAGGCGAGCAGGACAAACAGTTTGCCTCGCAAATACGTCATGGATTCACCCAGCGCACATTTTGCTATGCTGCCCAGCCAACGTGCTTCTGGTCTGACCTGAAGGAATTTCCACAGAAAGAAAATAATTGTCTCCATGTATTTGCAGTCCATGTCTCTGCAGAAGGAGTGCTAATTAGATTTCTCCTCAGTACAGACTCTTAAATATGGAGCATAGCAGTTTCTGGTTTTCTCCCGGCAGAAGCTGCATTCCCAGGGGGGAAATCCAGCCCCAAAGGAGAGTGCAGCTATGCAGTGGATTGCAGCTCCTCCCTTCCCAGGGATGAGACTAATGAGGGGAAGAAAACAAGCTAATCATTGCAGTGCAAAATGTCCTTTGAGGTGGGGTTGTGGCCTAGATACCAGCAGGGCATGTAGGGCAGGCTAAATTAGCAAACTTAGTAGCAACTTACTCTCTCTTCTGACGTGGGACGGGATACAAATCAAGAGCATTTCCCTTTTCTCAGTAACTCAACTTTTGGACATAACTAAAGCAAATTAAAAAAATATCATTGTTAGATACTAGCCCATTAAATTAGGTTCATTTTCACCTTTCAAAGTTCAGCAGTATACAGTTTTAAATTTAAACAAGATATCAGATGTCTGACATTTTGAAAAGGGATGCACATAATCTTCAGTTATTAGCATTTGGACATTTGGTGTGGGAACTGTGATGTTACAAGAGCACATCCGTCAGGGATAAACAAACTGAAGGGAAGATTATGAGAAAGAAGTTTTCCTTTTGCATATATCTATCTCAGTGACTAATAACATAGAGACAGGAAGCATTTAAAATGTCATACTTCAATGCATAGTTTTTGCTGAGCATAAAAGTTAAACACCAAAATACAGTATTTTGTCAAGTCTATAAATATAATTACCCTCAGAAAAGTATAATTTTAAATATCTTGTCAAAAATAGTATAGCATATAGTACGTGTAGAGTATATACATAAAGCCTTAAACCAAAACTAAGAGTTAAAACTACACAGCAGAGTAAAGCTACTGCAGAGTAATGTGCCCAGTCACAAAAGTCATATGGTATAAATGGCAGGCAAAGTGTTAAAAGTAACTATAACACTGGATGCCACCGATCCTCAGTTTTGCATGTAACAGACAAATACTTATGAAGTGGCCTCTATCTGCCTGCAACATAAGCAAACCAACTAGCAATCTTTCCACTGATAACACAAGATGATTAAGCTTGCAAGACATTTTGAACCTTCCTTTTTTGGAATCAGGACAGGAGTCATAGAGGTAAATGGCATTTTCTGGAGCTTTTAGTGAGCTTTGTTATCGCAAACTGACACTTGCTACATTTGGGCATGTCATTTTTGTGAAAACTGAGCTCCAGTTTTCATAAATGGGAGTACACATCCAGAAATCACAGTCACAAGTAAATAATTCCAACTCAAAAGAGACTGTAACAAAGGTACAGGTTGGCTACTAGTAAGGTAAACTAAGCACTTACACTGCCACAATTCCCATTTTGATGTTGGTCAGAATGATAAGATCAGAACAATAAGAAAATTGACATAGTTCAGTACTGTTTACCAATAGACTTGGACTCTAAAAGAACCATACCAGTTGTCACACTTTCTGTTACATTTCTGTGTTACTTTTTTTTAATTTTAAGAAAATATCTTTTCTTTCCCTTATCTGCAGTTTTACAAAGACGCAAAGGATTGGTGGCTGTTTGGTTTCTACTTCTGCATGCCACTGGCATGTACTGCTATCTTTTACACATTAATGACTTGTGAAATGTTAAACAGAAGGAACAGTAATTTGAGAATTGCTCTCAGTGAACATCTTAAGCAGGTAAATGTTAAAAACACTGTTCTCTCTTTGGGTTAGCTTGGAAATGTTTAAAAATATATCTGAATAGAATAATTTGTAAAAATAGAGAGTGGGGGTATAGGTTATTTATGACCCTAAGATATTCAGTCAAGCCTAGAACATACAAGATCTTATTATAAGGATATATTGAAGACAATAAGGATATACTGAAGACAACATGCTCTGGAAGATCACCAGAGTTTATTTCTTTTCTTAAGTGTGACAGTTCTGCTCTTTAACCTTAAATCATTGCTGCCTATATATCTTCGAATTTAGTGACAAAGATTTTCCAAAAAAAAAAATAAATCCTGACTTTTTATTCATAAATATACAGGTCCATGTGGCCTCCCTATTTTTGGCATACTTTGATGCACAACTTTTGTTTCCTGAAAAAAAAAGAAAAAGGTAAACAAAGAAAAATCTCACAATTGTAGAGTAACCTAGTTTTAGAATAAGTTGGATTTTTTAAGCTTGTTTCATTGTTGCAGTACAACTATAGTAACTGTACTGTCTATAGGAAAGAATATTTCGAGGCTTGGACAAACAAGTAATCATAGAGCTAAGTCACTCACAAAATTGCCAAATCTCACTTTGTTGTTTTTGCAGCACTTTCTGATTCTTCATTCCTAACTGAAATTTAAAAAATAATTTCTAACTTTTTTTTTTCCCTGCGGTTATCCAGACGATAGGATACAGTGTTAACTTCAGCCCATCAAATCCTACCCCGTTGATTTAGAAATGTAGATCCCTAAAGCAGTGCCCTCTCCCAGGGGTCCTGCCTCTATGGACCCAATGCAGCCTGCGCAGACCAGAGATGCTCCCGTCATGCAGACCGTCCACTCCCGTCCCTCAGCCTCCCAACACTCCACATAATCTGCTCCTCCTGTTAGCACTAGGATGGTGGGGGGAGGCAGCCTTCCCCACCTCTTTCCTCACCACAACATGAAGTGCCCAGTGTGTTACTTGGACTGGCTATGGGAAGATGCATTTATGCTACAACTTTAAAATTGCCAGGGATTGCCAGAAAACTTTGAGTTGCAGAGTAGCAGGGATGGCTGGGGATGGAGTCAGGTTCAGGAAAGTGTAGCAATGGATTTTTCCTTAAGATGACAGCTCGGTGATGGCCATCACCCATGTGCTCTAGCTGCTCTAGTCTAAGTGATCAGTATGCTCTATTGAGGATGGCCAGATTTCAAGAACTAGCTCAATAAAACGGGTTTCACAGAGAGCAGGTAACCTAGAAGTTGTGCTCTGGGAATCCTTGCCAGCCTGTCTAGATTGCTTACTTTACTGCCAACATCCCTGCACCGTAAGCAACTAGCAATATGAACTAGGTAATCAGTAATCGTTATCTTTGCTTCTTTTTCTAGCGTCGAGAAGTTGCGAAGACAGTTTTCTGTCTAGTAGTGATTTTTGCTCTTTGCTGGTTCCCTCTCCATCTAAGCCGAATTTTGAAAAAAATGGTATACAATGAAAGAGACCCTGGCAGATGTGAACTACTCAGGTACCCTATTTTCTTATATTAATCAAGTATAATATAAATATAATGCAGCACATTGGAGATTACATAAGAAATGTCATTATGCATATAACCCATGTCAGAAGAACTTTTTCTTATTTTCTGATTTTTTTCCACTTCCTTCTCTTTTCAGGCGTTTCTGCTGTAATGGGTTACAAAAAGTATAATAAATGTTGTCTAATGCTATTGTAAGCACTTTCCTCTTGCTTTTGTGAGACAGGTTATTCCAGATATATGGCATGGTAAAAGATTAAATTGAAGGACCTAGCTCACAGGGAATATTTCCTGTGATAGAACCTAGGACAGAGACTGCAAACAAAAATAGCACAGATGCTCTTACAGTATATAAAGAGTTTAAATGTTTTGTTTTTCCTTTTGTTGCCTAGTTTCTTGCTGCCACTGGACTATATCAGCATCAATCTGGCAACCATGAACTCTTGTATAAACCCAATAGCTCTCTATTTTGTGAGCAAGAAGTTTAAAAACTGCTTTCAGGTAAGATACTGTTGAGGAGATTTTATATCTAATTGATGAAGTGCATTAAGCCATTTATTTACTATCTATTTTCATCAGCTATGAGGAGAGACATGTAAAGGAATGAAGGGTTATAAACTATTGAGTTTACCAGCTGGCAGGTCACATAGCACACATACCAAACTGGGAGCTAAAACTATCCTCATTATCTGAAACCCTAAACCAGTAAATAAATTTGACAAAGTCCTTATCTGTAAACAAGCACTGAGATAGTCATGCTCTTGTCAAGTACTGTTTATCTGCATGTGGCATGTACATGAAGCAGAATTTGTTTGATAACATGTTTCTCACTCTTGAGGACAAAAAACTTGCACAGAACATATCAAATCTGCCTGCAGTTAAACAATTACATCCTGACTAAATTTTTCAAGTCTGAATACCAAAGTTAGGCACCTGAGTTGACTTTGGCAATTAAATAAGCACTATGTCTTCTACTTGCATTTTTCTAGTTCCAATCCAGGAAAACATATTTCAAGGCTAAATTTCCTTATCACAATGTCTACGCAAGTTACCATTCACCAACAGAGACAACACAGGAAGAAAGAGAATAAGAGCAAATTGTGGAGAAGACAGTGGCAAAATGGAAGACAGTTTTATCTGCAAAGAAAAGAAAAAAAAAATGTAGCAAAAACCTTTCAGACTATGAATTGGTGACATGAGCTTTTGAAAAATATAATAATTGATTAAAGCAGAGAATGCTTGTTTTTCTGCAGCCCACTTATAAACTATTTTTAAGGGGCTACTTCCACAAGAGAATAGGAAGTCTGTTTTGTAATCTTCAGACATTGATACTGGCAGTCCCATACTTCAGTGGGAAAGTGTGGACAAAACACTATGCCTGGATTTGTCCTCGAAGGAGAAGTAATGGTGCTTCCAGATGCTCCTTATATCATTAACTCTTTATATTTGCCCTTCCAAATAAAATTGCCATCCAATAACTCTAATCAAATAAATTTCAGTTACTATTTAATTTCCAGTTTTCACTATAACTTATTTCCCTTCTCAATGTGATTATTTCAGGCCATCTTTCCATTTTATGATTGAATTTCCCACTCTACCTCTGTACTAACCTAGCAGTTTTACATTTCCACCACATATATGCAGCACATGTATTTTAAGCCTGGCTTTACCTCTCTGCAACACTCCCTTCTCACTGAGTTCAGGGGAGTCATTGATCAACTGCTGTTACTGTCAGTGCTCTTCTGAGAGCAGAACTCTTTTTGCTCTAAATAAGGTGGGTATCCTGCTTAGAGCTCAGCATTGCTCTCTGTAAAGGCAGGGAGGATGGCCAAAGAATTCTTTCTGAAAAGAGGAGCCAACTGAACATCCCTACTGGAAAAGGACCTAGGAGTATGATCCTGACCTATTCTATTCTTAGCTATGAAAAAATGATGCATCCCATCATCTCTCCCTAAATAATTTTGTCTTCTTTCAAGATGTTGGAAGGGTCCTAAATAATTTCCTGGGAAATTTTCATTGCCCCTATACTTGCTAGGTACTCGGCACAGTGAGAGAGAAGATCCTTCTCCAGCTCTTAGAAAACATGTGGGGTTCTGTTAGTTCCCAGCCTGTTTACCTAAAACAGTTTTTCCTTTTGATGCTGCAAAGTTCTTAAAGCAAACAGGCCTAACTTGCTATCTTTTGATAGTTCATCAGAATAATTTTTACATTTTATGACAAGAATTTTCTTTGAGTGTGGAGCTCTCTCTTCACCTAAAATAATCTGTTCAGAAAGGATACAGTTGGCAAACTACATAGAGTCAGCAGATTCATGCTAATCAACTTTGTCTTTTATTAATTCCAGTCATGTCTTTGCTGTTGCTGCTCCCAGTCTAAAAGTCTAGTGACTTCAGTGCCCATGAATGGAACAAGCATCCAGTGGAAAAATCAAGAACTAAATCACAATACAGATCGCAGCAGCCATAAAGACAGCATAAACTGAAAATTAAGGACTCTAGCACTACTTCAGAATGAAAGAGGAAAAAGAAGTCACAAGAAAGCTATTTCCGCAGGCAGCCCTGTGTGTGTTTTTTTATAACACCACCAATTCAGAAGTGTGCACCTTGTATATAATTCAGAGGTGCGAGGAGGTTGTCTATAAATGTGATGTTCTGTGAACTGAGATCCTCTGGATGGTAATTCTGTCTCTGAAAATTTTATCAGTGTGTTTATAAAACCAAAAAAAATGACTTGAACCACACATGTGGTTTGCTCTTCTGAACCAAGCAGGAACTGTCTTGTATCTCTGACTGGTACACACTTTTTTACCTGATTGCGACCTAGAATTAATCACCGTGGAATTTTTCAGAAGGTATTAATACGGAATATGTCTATGACTGCATATTTTATCTCTGCTTATTTCTCTTTTATTTGTGCTGGATATATTGCCTACACCAGGCCTTTCTGCATGCTGCTCTTGTTTTGTTGTTGTTGTTTGTTTGTTTTTTTCAAATTCAGGTTTGAAAATGTGTTGGCTTACACCAGTATTTTACTTACTTATTATAAGTCAGGACATTAGCTGGGCAGTTCACATCTGTAGCACTTCGATACTCAAAAATAGGAAAAGACCATTTAAAATGGCACCAACATTTGGCACTTAAGCACAGGTTAATGCCAAAACCAAGGTATTAATAACACAGTCCCATACTGTGTTACTTATTTGGATGTTCTCTACAAAGTAAATATATTTTAGAGCAGCAAAAAGAATGAAAAATGTCCATAGAGGGGCATCTTACCATGTGTTTTCAATCAATCACCATGATAATTCTTAAACTGTATGTACCCACTGATTTATTTAGACTATAGCTGTCTTAAATATAAATTGAAATGCGGGCCAGTGGAATACAGTGAAACATTATTAAAGCAGTCCAGAGAGTTTTAAGAATGTGATTACTATCATAGCACACTATTTAAATAGACAGAAAGTTATAGTCATAGTGGAACTATAACTACATGGAAGTCTGTAACAGCTGTATGTGCGTAAGGACATCTTGTACCTTATGCTTGCAGAGCTTTTTGTTCTACTCTCACAAAAGTTAAACACTTAAATGGTTTTTTTATAGTTTGCTAGAATTATTAACCATATAAATGCTATCAATAATATATAGCAAAAAAAAATGCTTGCATACATGTAAACAGGTGGTGTAGTTTTTATTTCCATTCATTATGGAAATGAAATGGCAAGACATTCAGTGTCTGGCTACAAAAAAAAATAGGTATCTTTTTATTAAATAATGGACTTAAATTGTGTAATATGCCTCCTACTTAAATCTGCATAAATCTGTATTATAGCATCTGTTGTGCAAGGTTGAGAAGCTGTAACTAAAATGACATGAATTTGAGTTATAATACTAGTGCCTACAGTGACTTCTGCTACACAAGTTTTCCAAATGTTTACATACACAGAAATATTCTAACATATATTAAAAAATAATTCTTTAGTTTATGTATTTTTGTGTGCTTTTGTCTCTATGGCAAATATGCATGTATAAATACATACATATTTATGATTATATGCTATAAGCCTAAATATAATCTTCTGACGGTGCTTTGTAAGAGTGCTCATGAGCATATTATTGAAAATTAGTAAACGCTGTCCTCTGAGAAGGTTGGTTTAGTGGGTCTCTTTACAGGCGGACATCTTCACTGCTGCTATGATAGAATGTGCTAAGAGGATGAAAAAGGCAAATGGAAAAAAGACATGAAGAATGGATTGTGGTAAATTGCCACCTGATTATTTCAATGCAAGGGGAAAAAAAAAGAAAGAAAAAAAGCTTTATGCTCTTTGCTCTTCCGCTGCTCTGGCCATCTAGCCATTTGATATTTGGATGGACCAAGAATTCATCCCGTAGCAGCAAACCAATAATCTCATCGTTCAAAGACAGTCTCTTCTACCTATCTATATAGAGCAGGGAGTAAGAGGTAATACAGGCCACAAGTACCTCAGGGCTCTTTACTACTACAAAAAGAAGATGTACCCACAAAAATTTCAGCTCTGGAATTGACCATCTCTAGGCTTCATCAGCACTGATACAAACCACAAGGAATAAAAAGCTATCAGTTTTCCTTACAACATTAGGACTTTGAACATCTGTAGCTTTCAATTCAATAGTTGACTCTGTTAGATGGCAAAGAACGTACACATACATATGCACAAACATAAAGTATCTTAAGCCAGTTCAGTCTATCTGGAAAACACATGTTCCTTCTCCCCAAGGGCTAACTGACCTCACTGACAGTATTTTAAAACACACAACTTGTATCCTTTAATTAGAGGAAAAAAAGATAAGGTATCTAACAGATGCAAGAGTTTTGTTTTGTTTTAAATAAAACTTAGAAAGTTCTTTCAGAAGCTTACTTCCAAGGACTGAACCATACAAAAGCTAATTAGTGGTCTTCAGCCCATTGCCTGCAGACAGAGGAAGAACAGAGTTAGCTGACAATGCAGTGGGGAAGAGGCCTCAAACTCTGTGCTGCATTGCCCTTGCGGCTGCTGCTCCCATGAGTCATTCCTAAAGAAAAGGGCTCTTATAGTGTGACAGCTCTGGTGAACAGGAATTGATGTTTCAGAAGTTTAGCTTTTCCTTCAGCTGATGGGATCTCTGTTACCCATAAGTTTCTTCTGTATGGAATCTTAGAAGATCTATTTCTCAGTTGTACATCTCAAATGCATACACTTTCCAGGCATTTCTTCCATTTTAGAATCCAGTAATTATTCTTCATTTTAATTTGCAACCTATTTCAAATCATCTCACTAAACACATTCTCTTTGGTTTATTTTATCTTTGTTTCACAGATGCAGTATATATAGAATTTCATTATATTTATGTTTGTATGTACAACATAATATGTTGTACATACATGTATTATATTATGTTACATAACATTATATTATGTAACATGTATTATATTTATGTTTGTATGGAACTCTTCATGCTTCAGACTTGACCTAACTAGCTCCTTTGCCTTGGAAAAAAACCCACCTATTCAGTAATTCAACATAAATCTTACCTGATAACTCCTAGTTTGGTTCCTTAAAATGAGGCTTATATAACCCTAAAGTCTGCATATGTTTTATTTTCTTTTAAGGAAATCAGTTTCATGTGCTTTCCTATCTGTTCCTCAGACTCTCAAAAATAACTTTTGAATCTCCTTGGCAATTTCCAATACATTTTACAGACTAGAGTTCTCATCATTATAAAGTTCCAAGTAAGTTTCATGGAAATTGGTAGATGGAAGAACAAGATCCTAATAATGCTTTACACAGAAAATTGCTGCAATGCATTTAATATGTACTCAGTAAATTCACATGACAGAGAAAATTATGTACATCATAGCTTCAGGAAAAGCTTTGATCAGAGGATTTTCACTTTTAAGACATCTGAGAATCAAACCACAACACACAAATTCTTGAAAACCAGTATATTCATAAGTTCTATTGCTTGTGGAATTACTTGTCTTTTTGCCGTATCTTTCTCATCATTTACATATTTACCAGCATTTTGCTACTGTATCACTCCATTCTGTGAAATATTACTGGATACAATCTGCAAGAAGGCATGGTACAAAATCTAATTCTGCTGCATTTGTATAAACAGATCTCTGTTCAAATGTCCCAGGGGCACAGCATGCATTTTCAGTAGAAGACACAGGTCACATGCTAACCACCTTACAAACTTCCTTCAAGACAATCAGTTGTGCAAAGTTGAGCTTAGCAAAGTATTTCTAATTTACACTTACCACCCTTTCAAAGATCAAATAAAGGAAATTATCTTCAAAATCAGGGTGAAGAAAGATACATAAAAAGTTTATAAAAGTTGCAGAGAACAGGAAGACAGGAAGCCTGTCTACTTACTGGGATCAATCCTCACAGTACATTCATATTCTTAAAATTTAGTACACTGTCCTGCTCATGCATATTTTATTCCAAAGTGTAGCTTTTACTTTACCCCACACCCCACAGATACCAATAGGATGAACCATGTCAATGCACATCTTTGGATGCGTCCTTTTTTATTCTCCAGACAGAAAGTGGAGATGTGTACAGTTAGTTGGGGCATCCTAAAATCAGGTACCACTGACATGCCTACTGCAATCATGAAGATGAGTTTTATTGAAACTATCCTCTGCTACACTGAAACAAACATGGACATATAACTGTGTGAGCAAATATTTCTCAAAAATATAGCAATTCTATGCCAGAAAAATAACAGAATAAATGTTTATTACTGCAATGTGTTGTATTCTTGAACCACTTGATATATACAAGAGAAAGGTATCTTGGTGGGGGTTACTCTGCTGAATCAAACTGAAAACCTTTTCAAATCTCCTGATACCCATATTCAGTCTCCCTATTATACATACTAAACACTTGCAGAAAATGCGTCTTCTGTAGCAAACTATATATTTAGCTGTTCTAATATATTTTGTAGGCTCTTGGAAACATACTTTACATTCAAATTAAAAAGTACTAAAGTATAAAAATAAAATTGTAACAAAAATTGCAAGAGCATTTGCTATTACCTTTCCTGAGCAAACAGCTGCAGAATTAGCTTATGTTTTGATGACAAACTCCCATCTCCTCAGATGAAACAGATCTTTGCAAGAGAATACATTAACCTTCCTCTTGGACCAGGCTTTGGTATTGCTTATTTCTAACTGATACACTCCCTTCCTGTTCGAAATGGAGGTTTTATAACCAGTTTATTAGCACATGCATCGCATACATGGACCAAGCCTTAAATTCACCTTGGCTAGTTTTCAGCCCCTGGGTTTAAGCCTACTGGATTCTGCCAGGCTCTGGCAGAGCACTGCTCTGTGACAGCACGATATGTACTTATACTTCCATGTCCTGCTGTACCACTTAGCAGACATAGTCTTAAAGGTGAGGGAAAAGTTGCAGCATAAAAATTTTGAACCTACCTATCAAGGCAATTGATGAGACCATCTTAACAGTGATTTACATGACATACTCCTTAATTTTGAAATGCAGACTGATTCTGCTTTAACACTGTGTTGGAAGAACTTTCACACACCATTTAAATAACTAAACTCCTGTAAAGTGTCCATAGCAAAGCCTAAAATGATACCTAGATAATTAATGATAATCATACTCTGCCTTGGCACAAGATCAGTAAATGATAATAAATTAATAATACATAAGTTCAGTTTTATAGAGATAGGTGATCTATTAGAAATGTAGAAAAGTTATTAGCCATTCCTTTCTCTGTCAGTTCCTGCTGGTCACCTAGACTTCCTTTCCTTTTGAACAGCTGATATCAGACACTGTGGTATTATTCAGTGCTCTTAATGAGAAGTCTCTGACAAAGTTCATTATTAAGATGGACCTTCGCATTACAGCATGTATACTTACCAACTCCATAGGAAGATGTTAGGAGGGAGAGAATAAAGCGTAAGATCTGCATGACTCATCTCTTTGAATGCCAGTGCATTTCTGCAAACTAGTTCTACCAGAAATGTTTCAGAGTCACCATACTTCAACCTGAAACTGTCCTTCCATAGCAAGGCTCCTTCCACTGCCCTTCCACAGCACTGCCCTTCCATAGCTTTCGACGCAGGATGGCCAAGGCCATGCCGAGGGAAGCTACAAAATTATTCAAGCTCTGCCTTCGATTTCAGAACACTTGGGCAAACGTCTAAAACACTCAGCTGAGATATTGTTAACAGCATCATAGGTGGGGCTGCTTTTGCTGCTTGTTATTGATGTTGATCACTAGCTTATTACAAGACCTGGCTTTACATTGATTGTAACTTTCACAACAACTGTCTGGTTGAAACTTTTCATGCTGATTGTCCTTCTTATTCTAAAGATATGTGTTTTCTTAAAAAGAAAATAGCCATGATATTCGTGCCTTTCCCAAAACCAACGTACAAATCCTATCAGGCTTTTGCCTGAAATATTTGTGCCCAGATAGATAGAAGCAAATACTTAAAAGCTGTATGATGTTTCAGAGACACAGCTTTCACTGCCTTGTGAACTCCAAAGTAGGTCAAGCTACAATGACCTGGAAAATCATCAGTATAAGCTAGCAGGAAAATCTCTAACATAAGTTTAGTAAGTTTTCCTTTGAGTTTTCCAAAATCATCTTGAAGAGGACAAAGCATGAGACGTTTTGACTACAAAACATATTTTTGCAGAATCAGACAAATAAATGAAAATGGGGGGTTGCAAGAGAAGTATGTAATTCTATCTACTCTGGCAAAATTCACCCTTGAAGAGGAACTAAACCAGAGTCTTGGAAGTCAGTGGAAGCTTTGCCTGAGTAAGCAGGGTAGCACCAGGTAAATAGGAGGTGAGCCAGTTTCATCATTCAGATTCTGTCAGAGTATCTCTCAGAACTGAGTTAACCATTTGACTCAAAACTCTATTTTCATTTATGTGAAAGCAACACCGGGCCAAGTCGCCTGGAGCTGCAGGCATGCACCTGGGAGTGCTGGCTCACACAGCAGGATTGAGCTGGTTATGGTAATGATCCCCTGGCCTCTGCTCATGTATGAATACTTTACAAGCAAATTAAAACATTAAAGCTCAATATTCCTGCCCCAGGACTATGCAATACCAGATGTGGCACACTGAGAGTTTGGGGTGGCTAATTTGAATCTTTTTGTTAAAGTTCTCCCTCGGCCACCTCTAATAGAGTTCCTTCAAAGTAAATCACAATAAATTTCTATTCTCCGTTACTCTAGCTTTTAAGTACTTCAAGCACTCAAAGAAAAGAAAACATAATTCTTCCTGGAACATGAAATCGAGCTTACAGCAAACTCCTAGCACAAGAGTTAGAGGACAGTGTAGGACAGCAAAAAACATTATATACAAAGTTTCATTTTCAATGACATATAATATTTTTTGTATTTAACAGAAGCTACACAATGCTAAAATTTGACAAGGTCTGAGAGACCAGATATCTGTCCAAAGAAATGCTACAAACTTGTTCGTACTCACTTTATCTAGCTCTGGTAACTAAGTCAAATTTGACTTCTCTAGCATATTTCTTCCTCTCGATTGAGCTGAAATATTTTGTAGTTAAGAAATATTTTGATATGTTTGCAACTAAATGAAAGCATGGTTTAATGTCTAGTAAAATCAAAGTACAGTTACATAAGAGCAAGCATATCCAATTTATATAAAAAAGGTAAAACAAAATCATTCCTTCAACAGAAACAAAGTGCTAAATCAGTGTAAGATATAGACTAAATTTTTGTATTTGTATGAAAACTGAGGAAAAATACTGCGGGGTTCATTCAGAGGCTAATTCCTACACTGTAGGTATTTTGAAATACTATATTTCTCTTTGGGAAATGCACTACTCCAGTGTCTAGCACTCAAAGTTTACTGAAGTTTTGTGGGAAAAGAGTTTTTTGGCAGCAACCCAGTCCATAAGGGTCTGAGAATGATGTGCCAGAAAGACTCAGGAGGCCTAAAAAGCCACTTTAAAATATGGAAGAGCTTTTTTTTTCCAGAGGCCCAGTTCAGGGGGCTCAGTCTGTTTCATGGATTTTCCTACACTGCAGCACAAAAGCAGGCAATTTGTTAGTGTCCATAAAACCACTAATAGTCTCAAGTCTAAGCAGCAGTGCTGACTTAGAATGAGAGGTTTTCTTTTTATGCTTTTTCACGGTTACCGAAAAACTTCTTTTTCCTATTAATAGCTAACAGTTATCTATTTGAAATGTAGCTAGTATGATGGTTATCTTCCAGTCATGTTACTGATTATATGATGGTAGCGATCAAAGTCTATTTGCATCCTCACAACTTATACTTCTCTATAGCAGTGTTCATACAAAACTGAATACTTTCTCTTTACAATTTTATTCCATGATGACTGAATCATAGGATAATCACATCTAATCATATGCAGAAGCTGTTATGAAAATTTTTGCCAAACAAATCCATGAAAAGATAAAAGCAAATAGTGTGGAAAGAAAAGCCTATTTACTTTTCTTGTTCTCATTTTAGCAGTTCTTCCAGCCACTTAACAGAACACGTCTCAGAGGATTTAAATTTAAAATCACTAAAAAAATCCTTTTAATTAATTTGTTTTAAAGAATTGAGACAGGTATTGACTTGGCAGAAAGAGTAGGTTTGGCAAATCACAGCAGAAATGCTTGAGCATTAGATAGAACAGGTACTATACGGGAAACTCCTCACAAAGTTTCATTTCTCCATTAACCCTTAGACCCCAGATCCGTTTTCAGGGACATCACAAATATTTTTGCCTCTGAAAAACCTGAGTAGAGGTTCAGAATAAGTTTTTTCTTTCAATGGTCATTTTAAGAATTGACTACATACATGGAGAGAGAGAAAAAGAGAGAAGAGAGGTTTGTACTGTATTGTACAAACCTTTATTGCTGAGACTAGGACAGAAGTAGAAAAAGCCAAGGTACTGAACTACTAAGTGTAACAACATTTGATTTTCCCTTCCTGGCCCACATAACTGAATCGAGAACCTTGTAGTTGAGCGTCTGTACAATGCATGACGTATGTACGATTGGTGTATCTCCAAAGACACTGTGTTGTGTACAAGCAGACTAACGTAAGCAAGCACACACAGAAGCACATTATCCTGAGTTCCAGTCTCAACTCTTACAACTCCTTCTGCATTTACCCAGTACTGAACATTTCTCTATTTTCTGTGAAGTAGAAAAACAGCCACTCTTTCTCATGAATGCATCATAGTTGCAAGGCTTAAAAGCTGACAGTCATTAGTGAATACCTTCTTTGGAGAGTGAAATGAGTATTGGAGAATTCTCCCTGTGTTCCAGAAAGTTTGCTGCTGCTGACCGAGGCAGACTTAGGAGGTTTGAGTCATTTTAGACAGAGAAAGGAATTGAACCTGGATCTCACACACATTTCTGCCTGTTTTAACCACTGAGCTATTGTCTGAAGGGAAAGTGTTTTCCACCATGGGGCGAGCTGTCACTGTGGGATCCTGGCCTACCTATAGCAGCTAGGCATTTTCAGAGGATACATACTGGGCTGAACCTCTCCAGGGAAATATGTCTTATTTCAAGACATCTATTAGGCATTAATCTGAGATAAATACTAGGCTGCTCAGTCCTATTAAGACTTAAGCACCTTTGAGAGCACATAAAAGCACTGCTGGAGAACTTCATGTACTTCACAGCATAAAATACCTAAGCTTCCAATCAAGTTTAGGTACCTCTAGGGTTGTGCGGCAGCTTTGTGAATATTTTTAGGATTGCAGTTTTGAATCTGGGCACTTAAATCCTGTCTATGTCCAGTATCAAATGTTACATCCTCTTTTGGGCCTCATTCCAAGTGATTTAAGAGTCAGCAGTTCAGAAACAATCATTATCTACAGAATGCAGATTTTCAGAATGATTTATAATTAATCTTCATATCACTCTGGTCATAATTTTTCCATTTTCCATATTTTAAAAAATGTAATAAATCGCCACATGCTACCATTGAGTCAGCATCAGAATTAGAATTCCAGTGAGGTAACTGCTGGCTCTCAGAAAAACACTTAGTTTATGCCTCACAGAAAAGTAAAGAAAAGAGAGGAATTTTCTTTCAAAAGAAAATTTTCTGTTATATTGGTATGTTTTAATTTACTAGTACTTTCTTTATAAAATGGCTTATGTTGTTTTTGTTTTTTCAAAGAATATATAGCCATTTTGTGTTTGTTACCCATCAGTTCTCATAGGATACTTACAACACTGATGTGCAACAACTAAGAAAGCACGGTCAAAAATTATCTTTAGTAAACTTCCTCTTTTGTGTGGAGTTAGAAAAAATGATTTTACATATCTATACAATACTTAATACAAGTAATACAATACAATACAATACTTAAAATTATGTAAGCTTGATTCAAATAGCAGCACACATCAAAAAATAATAAAAAATAATTACTATATGACTTCCTCATTACTGGTAACAAAATATGTTGTCTATGCTATAAAATCAGAATCTATAACATTTTATATTCCTGATGCATTTTACACTGAAAATCCCCCCCAAAATATATCATGAGTTATGAGCACTTTATTACTGGAGGAAATCTTTAATTATAGTTGTCTGTAAGGATTATTACTAGTTTGAAAGGATTACCAAATACCAACCCCTTCATGTCTTATAGTTTGAGCAGCTAAATAAATCACCCTGTAACTTCTGCATGCCTTTCAATCTACTTTCTCCACTTACACTACTTATCACTTTGTAATGGCTAATATACTCTTAAGTGAAATCTTAATATATGAAACAGTTTCAAGGTTAAATCACCAAAAACAACTGACACGACAAGGGCAAATTTTAAGAAATGTGTTGTAAATGTTTCTATTATCACAGTTTTGGGGATCTACATTCTGACAAACATACTTTGTTTTACAACCATTAAATCAACATATCAATTTAAATCCACAAATACTAACATTGAACATTGATACATGTTTATATTTCCCACAAGTAATGTTCATATTTTCTACAGGTAATAGTACATTGATTTACTAATTAAACAAGGATTTTATTGTGGAATATTTTTTTCATGTAAAAATGGTGCATGTATTTGCGCATGATATGCATATGAGACTTTAACACACAGATCACAGTCTTCAAAATTACATATACTAAAATACAAACACTAAAATGCAGTGTTAGGTATTTAATAAATTGAAATGACATAATGGCTGTGACAGTCCTTTAGTAAACTCATATTTTATGGATGACTGCTGAAGGTATTTGCCTGATAGAAAAAAAAATCCTATCATTCAAATTCCCCATTCCTTTCCATATGAAAATCTGTATTTTATACTTTTCCAAGATCTCCAGACAAGAATACCAAGGTTTTATATTTATATTACACTTGAGAATTTTGCTGCTTTCGTCCCTTAAAATATGAGTTTCAATTTTAGACGGACAGCACATCCTAGTGGTTATTGGTATTATTCTACATTTGTTGGAACAACACTTCAATACTGCAAAAAAAACACTTCAAGTATCCTTCTGCGCATGTACTTTTCTTCTTCTTGCTTTATGGAATAACTAAGAACAACGTTGGAATTTTAGGAGGAAGTATCAAGTAACAAAACTGAGGTTTTTCAGAAATATGGAGGATCTAAAAAAATGTTTCTACATAACTCTCAAGCTAAAACATATTTGATAATGTATCATTTCAGCTATGAAAATGATACATTATGTTTGCTATTTTTTAGCCAAAATAGACAATGAAGATTAGTATGGCTTGTCCTGTTGTTGCTTCTTTGCTTTTTTTCAATAGAAAAAAAAAAATCTCTGTTTTTACTTTATTTACACCTAAGCAGCTTTACCTGGGTAACACCATTAAAGGGCTATACAAATTAATAACTATTTACCTAGTCAATATAAATATTAGTCATTAAAAATATATCTACTGCATTGCTTTGATATGTTCTTGCCAGTCAAATAAGCAGCACATTCACATAGCTGTCTGTTGATGCAAGAAGTAATCAAGAAAAATGGGAAAAGAATTTGCTTGTTTGTATTAAAAGAATATAGTGAGCTAAATTAGGGGCTTCCGATGCACTCCTGAAGTAGAGAGCTGTGAAACATAACTATTTTTCTATAGGAATGCTACTGAAAATCTTGAAGTAATTCTTCCCCAGGTGAATTCTCAGTTTTGCAAAGATGTAAATCTCTCAGTAGAGTATTTCTCATCCTCTGATGACTGGGATATTGTGATATTCATAATGTATCCCTTCCCAGAAATATCTGATAACACGCTTGTCTCTTAAAGGAATAAAACTGCGGAGTACTATATCCCTGATAAGCTTTATATTCTGAATGACCATATGTCTGATGAACTATCTGCTTCTTGCTGTTGCAGTTCTTAAGCTGGTATTGATCAGAAGCAAGGAGACTTTTGCAGCAGAAGCTGATACTGTGAAAGAGGGAAGAAAGCAGTCACAGAGTTGACACTTCCTTGTTTCCTCATATTTGGCTTCACTGTTGCCAGCTATTCTAGTAATTTTATTGTCTGACATATTTTGGGTATTTTCAAGTACTTAAAATCCTATTACTATGGGGAAACACATTTTTTACTAATAATATTCATGGATTCACTTATAATGTATTCCAAGGGCTCAAAAATCAGTTAATTAGTTTCATAGTAATAAAATTAGTTTCATGGTATTCTGCTGTATGACTCGTGTTAAGTGTACGTTGTTGGAAACACTACCTTCTCAATTTGGCTGAAATGAAAACTTAACCAGAAACAGTCCCTGTGCCCCACCTACAGGCAAATTTATCCTTTCCAACTCTGCTGAGTGGGATACCACATGTGCAAATACCACATATAATTTCCTGAGAAAGGAGTGGAAAAAGAGAGAATATTCTCTGTTAACAAACCCTCATGGGTATTTATACTGTTTTTTAAAGCTGTAGCTGCAAGCTGTCTCGAAGACTGAAGACTCTGGTCTTTTTGACCAGAGTTCACAAACTTGTTTCCTGAATGAGCACTGACAGTGCCTTTAGCCGCAGGTACCACCTAAGCAACAGCACGGTCTAACTCTTTACCAGGACAGATCATTTCTTGAAAAAAGTTCCATATCAGCACTTGGGAACTCTTGTGAACAAAAACTCAACAGTGACAAAGGAAGCTCTGAATAAAAATCTGCTAACTTCTCAACAGAATGGCGCATAATAAACAAAGGAGGAGACAAAAATCCAGCTAATGCCATTTTTCTGTAGACTAAGAAAGTTCTATGCATAGTGAAAGTTGCAGTTGACTCCATACTTTTACAAGACAATTCTCTTTCCTCACAGGTGATGGGCTATGGGAATGATCTATTCTTACAATTTTTGTCAGAATTGATAGAATTCTACTGTAGAGAAGGTGATGATCAGCATCTTTTTCACCTTTCCTTCCATATTATTCTAAGGCAGATTTTATTCCTATGAATGCCATATTAAATGACCAAACAGCCCTCCTTCTACAGAAAACATCCCAAAGATCTGTAAATTTTAATTTTTGTTTCACCTGCAGCATGGACATTCAGCCAAGAGTTGTATTAGATCAGTTACAACAGAATCTGAATGTTGCTTGTTCTTTACTACAAGTCATATATGATAAAATTTTGGAGAGGTTTTTGTATTATTAAATTTGACAGGATGAGAAGATTTCATGATCAACTTGCTGGATTTTACAACTTGGCATGCTAAATTCTTTCTGTATTTTAATAAATCACAGTAATGATAAATGAGCCCTTTTGCAGATTTATGTATGAAGGTTATCTATATTTTGATTATATCCACTACTTCCCTTTACATTGCCCCTAGTTATTGCATTTCACACTGTATTTTGAGACACTGTACATAAAATACACCATACATAAAATAGAACGGTCAGTGCTTTGCTAACATGTATAAATCTGAGTAATCATGAAAAAAAATAGTCACACTTGAAATTATCACCCAATCTGCTGGTTATAGACATTTCTGGCACTGAACAACAGGCATTCCTAAAAACAGGCATCCATAAAAAAATGCAAAGAAATAATCAGGATGCAACAGCAGCATTCCTATAGCATAAATCAATTTGATGGAGCCAGTCACAACTCTGTGACAGAAATGTGACAAAAAATTGATGATGGAAAGAAAAAGATCTCTAGTGCTGGTAACATTCAAGGAATTCTGTAAGTTTGCATTTTCAACTATGATTAAGTTTTATTAAAACAAAAACTCCCTACCAAAATTGCTGGTGTAAGTAAGCACCAATATAGAGCATGATCTAATCAGCAGTGCTCTCCTGGATGCACTCTCAAACTGCTGGTAGTATTGCTATCATCATTCAAAAGGGGAAATCTGTGAATTTCACTGTGTGAAAATTTGAGTTTAAGCATTACTGTCCACTCCACAGTGAAATTCTGAGCTGCTGAGATGGACAGCCTTGTTAGCACGTAGCACTTTCACTTGCCTGGTATGAAGTGGGAAATAAAAATGAGGAAACCTAGGGAATGTGGGCATATAAATAAAACTATACTTCATGAATAATATATACTACATAGTTTTCAAATTGCAATTATAAAATAGTCTATTTTTTCCATTTTAATTTAATAAATTATTTATAGGTTTCCATATACTAAGGAATAATTCCAGTTTATTATGTTTTCACATAACTGTCTTTTAAATAAATTTGAAATTCATGAGAGTGGAAGGTACATAATGATTGACATCAACAGTAATTCACATCAGTCTTTCCAGTAATGGAGAATGATGCTAGTACAGCTGTTATCTCTGAGTTCTAGGGAGTAGCTTTGTTACTCTTTTCTCTAATATTAGATGCTTTAATAGTTAGTGAAGATGAACTCTGTCAGTTTGAGTTTTATTAGTATTTCACGTGTATCCTCTCGCTGAAAGCAAGGGGGTCCATGTGTGTTCTAGTGACAGCATTAGTTCCACACAGTGGCATTAGTTCACTGACAACGCATGTGACACTTCCAATGCACACGGCTTTGAAAAAGTTTGAATTAATTAAAGTTAATCCACCACATGTGAGCATATCAATTTATAGAATTGTATCTTCTGTGTTGCTGAAATAAGACCAAGGAACAAGAATGTATATAACTATCAGCTCACAATAATACCACCTTTTGAAGGCCATGTTCTTAGCAATTCATATCAATTTCTGTTACAAAATCAATATGGTCTATGAAATTATTTCAGAAGCAGAATTCGTTGGTCACAATAAAGATGGAGCATGTCCTCATGCTCTTGAAAAAAGAATGTTTCCTAGAAACACAGAAAACAAGAACAAAACTCACACAGTTCCTTTTTCTGACCAAAAGCAGAAACAATTTTTGAAACATAAAATCTAAAGAACTTTCCACTAAGAACCTTCAATGGTGTTGACTACAGAAACTTCCCATCTAATCTATTCAAGCGCTTAACAGGTCCTCTTGCTGCAGTTTCAGCATGCTCATATATATCAAAACCAGAAAAAAATCTTTGCAGTAAATTTTTATATATTTATTGTGTTTTCTCTCAGTCTTCTCTAAACATAATTCTTTCATTCATTCCCAAACAAGTTTGAATTTGTAACCTCTGATCAGAATGATCAGGTTGTTTCTCAGGGGTATCAAAGTGCAATGCGTAATATTTCAATTAAGGCCTGGAGTGACAGCCTAGGCAATACTAGGCAGAAGAGGATTGCGTCATCTTTGCTATGAATACTATTCCTGTTTACAAGTCCTAGTATAAGTACAAGTCCTAGCAAGCATTTTTCAAAGTTGTCTGAAAGTTACTAGTTCACATATTCTTATTTGAACTGGTTGAAAACTGCTTTCTCTACTGTTAAAATATCATAAATCCTTGGAGGTTAAACCAAACGATCTTCTTCTGGTTTGTTTTTCAGAAAAAAAAAAAGTTTCTCAAAGCATTTGAAACAATCTACTTGTAGAAATGCATTTCTTTAATTTATATTATTTTATTTGCATACTTATTTATAACATGGCTTCATATAACAGCAGTCACCAGAATAGGGTATCCAATCTAATAAACTTATTACCTTTCTTGCATAGATTCTGCCCAGTGTATAAGTCGCCTAGGGCATTGCATGAAATCAAAGACAGCAGGATTGAAAAGATTTATTAGGTTTTCTAGTCCAACTTTCTTCTAATCAAATATTAATTAATATCAACCTAGTGGCTGACCAGCAAGTATGCTTGTGGTAAACTGTATGTATGAAGTAATGTTTTTTACCTTCAGCAGGGTAGACAGAGGCATTAATTTGGCTAAATCTTTTGCCAGCTTTCATAAAATCTGAAGGAACATGGTTTGGAGTTTGGGACTTTGACTCTGGACTCAAATTTGACTGAAATTGGCTAAGAGATTGAAGTTACTAGCCAGCAAACACATAACATAATTGTGTTAACCTTTATTTTCTAAGGAGTCTGACTCTAAAGGGACTAGAACCATTCTTGGAAAGATGCCTACTTTGCAATCTGAGACAAGGACACCTAACACCAGCAAACAGAAAAACACCAGGTAAACTCAAAGCAATTACTGTTACGTACAAAGAACGGAGGTAAACTGAATAGATGCCTTAACACTGATTTGGAAATACAACACAGAAATGCAATATTTCTGCTCAAGGCAATATGGGAAGAACTGTTTGTTACTGGCATAATCAGTGAGCTAAACTCTATTCTCAGGTTTGCCATAACCTTGAGAAAATTACTTACCTCCATCAAATCTCCATTTTCTTATCTGTGACACAGGGATGATCTTTCAGTATCCCTAAAAGTGCTTTTTAAACTCTACACTTTAAAAGTAAATTGATAGTTAAACATTGACTACCATTTCTACTCCTGGAAGAAAAGGCAATTGTGGAATCAGACTTTTTACTTATGTATTAAATCCCTCAACTCTTTTTGGTCCTGACCAAAGCAGTTGGTCAACAGTTGCTGAGATGAGTAAATCAGACCACGGTTCAAAACTTTGGATAATGGTAGGAAAAAAGCAAACCAAATTAAGTTAAATAGCAGATATCCAGCTGGGTGAGATGGGTTCCTCAGTTGCAAAGGAACCTGCTAGTTACTGAGAATACAAATAATACTACCACAATACAAAGTCAGCATATATTCACAATCTATGTGGCTTCATTATTTGAAAAAAGGTGTGCAGCACTGGTAACTTAACAGTGGAAAACCTACCAGAAATCTACCCAAAGAGATAAAGCCACAGATCCCATTCACTGTTACTTGGTACCTTTTGCTCCAAGTGATTTCTTTCAGCATACACTTCTTAAGCACTTCTTTCAGACAAAAGCCTGCATTTGTCTCCCTCCAAGCATTTATGGTTGTACATACCTTGGATAGTCAGCTGAATATCACCAGCAGTCCTAACTTGGTTCAGCAGCTGAGGTCTTCTGTTTTGTCACTAATGTGGAGTACCTGACAGTAAGAGTTATATAAATTTTTCCACAGTGCTTTTAAGAAATACAGAAAATACAGAAAGCATATGTCCTACAAACACTTGAAACTTAATAGATACTTTGTGTTATTCATATGTATACTGGGTTCTTCATGTCACAGCCTCTCATTTTTTTTCTTGAAATCACTAGTGCATCATTAGCACCATATTGCTCACATTGTCCAGTTCTCAGATGCACATCCAGGAAGAATCCCTTTAACAGAGACTTTGGCTGTGAGTTCACAACAGTCACATCTGCATGATTTTAATTCCTGAAATTCTGCCTTGCACAACACTTGCTATTGTAAACTCCCTTGCTTTCAGCACTCTCTAGCGCCCACGCAGTTTGGCACAAGGCAGTAGCTCCATGCGTCTCAGCTGTGACAGGTATCTGTTATCTGCGTAGGCAGCGAGTGTGCCGTGGTACCTCAGAAGCCACTTTCTGCCCTGAGTGATCCTTTATTCATTACTTTCGTTTAAAATAAAGAAGACGAAAAGAGAGGGACTATCTCTCCTTCCAGCAAGACCCGTACAGAGTCAAGACCTGACCCCAAAGCTGCCGAGTCACAGCGTGGCTGCCTCACGAAGGGCGACTCCGCACGCAACAGGCCGTTGGCCCAACCGAATTAACGGTCCTCGCGCGCCAACAGCCACTGCGCACGCGCACGTGCCCAGCGGCGCGCCCGCCAGGCCGGCGACGCGGCGAGCCTGCGGGCGAGACCACTGCGCTCCGCCGCGGGGGGGAGAGGAGGCGAGAGGAGGGGGCTGGCAGACGAGACCATACTTGGGGGGGGGGCAGCGCGTTACCGGCGGCGTCCATTGTCCCCGCGCAGCGCCCACCCCCCGCGCGCCCCGCCCCCGGAGGGCGGGGCATCGCCGACGGGCAGCGCTGGGAGCCAATGGGGAGCGGCGGCCCGGGCGGCG
>VWPW01017597.1:131275-159023 GCA_013389825.1 Crypturellus undulatus | reverse complement strand
AGCAGCGGCAGCGGCAGCAACAGCAGCGGCGGCAGCGGCGGTGATGCGCGCGCTGCTGGGGCGGCCGGGCCCGGCGGAGAGGCGCTGAGGCGGTGCGCGGGCGGCAGGGCCGGGAAGATGCCGTGCACCTGCGGGAACTGGCGGCGCTGGATCCGGCCGCTCGTGGTGCTGCTCTACATCGTGGGGCTGCTCGTCGTGGTGCCGCTCTGCGTGTGGGAGCTGCAGAAGCTGGAGGTGAGGGGCGGGAGGGGGCGCCCCCCCCCCCCTCCGGTGGCCGTTGAGGAGCCGCGCGTTTCTGCGGGGGCAGGGTGGGAGGCAGGGCGGTTGTCACCGGCGCAGGCAGGTGGCGGCGAGAGCGGCGTCGCGATGCCCGTGTGCGAGGCGGTAGCAGCGCCCGGCAGGGGTGCCCTCCCCTGCGGCCCGCGCGGTCGGTGGCGGCGCCAGGAGAGCGCCCGTGGCGCCCGCGGGGCTGGCCACGTCCCCGTGTTAATAACGCGGCGCCTCGGGGCGTGGGGCGGCGGCAGGGCCGCTGTGTTGCCCTTCCTTCGCTATACAGATCACATGGCAATGGCATGGGAACTGAGCAGGCATGTGGCAACAAATCCGATGGAATGTAAAAATTTAATCTTGTGATATACATTATCCTGCTCAAAATAGGGCCATTCCACCAGATATAACTTTTCCTGGCGTAGTTTTGTGTATTGCAAAGTAAAATCTGCCTTCATTGTGTTTTAGATTTTCTCTTTTGTAACCGGTGTGCCCTATTGTGACACCTTGGTGTGTTTAGCGTAATGAATTTTATTCATTCTGTATCAAAGCATTAGCTGACTTTTCAAAATAACTAAATCTGATACTGTTGGGGAAGTTTCTCAGAAACTTTGAGATCTTTGAACTGGAATGTGATAGAAGATATAAAGTGTTTGTGTACTGCCGAGAACTGGAGAAACAGTTCCCAGCATTAAAAAAAAAATCTATTTTAAAAACAGTGTTCCCTGTTTATCATTTTTTAGTACTTGGGGATTTCTCATACAGATCTTAAAAGCATTTGGACTTGAAATGATTTGCATTTTAATAGATATAAGCACATATGTCAAATTGTTAATTGAAACTAGTTTCAATATATTACTAGTTGAAACTTGATTCTATTGCTAAAGATACGTTAAATGCAGAAGCTGCCAGAAGGTTTATAATGAACACTAAACCAAGCAAAGTTCCAGACTTAAAGCAAGGAAATCCTGTCATAATAAGTATTGACATTTTTTGTTTGGTGGTGTCAGCTTGCAGGACTTCTCATATTTTGCTCTACCCTAGGTCAGATCAAGACATGACAAAAGTTTATATATTCAGAAATAGGGATTAGAAAAACTAAATATAATTTGGGTTATATATTTAATGTCTATCCTAAAACTTCATTCACAGTAAAAAGCACTGAAAAATATTTCCCTTGCTGTACTACTAACTTAAAAATATTAATGCTGAAACTCTGATCTTCCCGCTTCTTCTTCTTTGGAAGGTTGGAATTCATACCAAGGCATGGTTTATCGCCGGGATATTTCTACTAATGACTATCCCCATTTCTCTCTGGGGAATACTACAGCACTTGGTTCATTACACTCAACCTGAACTACAGAAACCAATAATAAGGTAGCATTTCACATTTTACCTGTACTGTAGATGTTAAATTTAATTCAGGCTAAAACACTTTTAATAATATTTGTTCTTTTATTATCGTAACAGGATTCTATGGATGGTACCGATTTACAGCTTAGACAGTGTAAGTATTAACAGATCAATAAAATGATTCTTTCTTTGCTTTGGAGAGTGAGAGAAGCTGGTATTGTCTTTTGTAGAAAGAACAATGTACTCCTACTTATGGAGGACATCCAAAATATAGTTTTAATGGTATAATGTTATGTTTTAGAGATTATAGGATCAATTTTGTGATCCATCTTAACTGTACCTTGTCTGTTTTTGAATAACCCATATGACAGATGTGTAAAGGGCGTCAGGAGCCTTATTTTGGTCTTTCCTACTTCAGTAAGAGCTTAGTAAGAAACCTGTTGACTGGATTGATCCAAATGCAATCTCAAGGAAGTTGGTGCCTTACCTTTTCTTGTGCTAGGCAAATTGCAACTGTTTTCTTAAAAATGTATGTACATATATGTTTTTGGAAAGCTAGGATTTAGAGTAACTGGGAATGGGCAAGAAAGCAACATTTTCTATTTCCTGTGGGAAATATGAACTACTTCAGGTTGAAATTGTAATTTCAAACATAGAATTTTCCTTTGAAAGAAAAAAATCCTGATACTTGAGCTGTAGCATTCAAGAACATTTCTAACAGAGTGTAAGAAAACTCCTGTATTTTATGGCCTTTCTGTCATATATTGCATTTTTTTAGAGCACATATTCTGAGCTGAACATACAGTTCTCTGTTAGGATTCAAACATCAGATTCGCAGTTTATTAGATCCAGCATTGCATCTTCCACAAAGGTATTGCAGCAGATGTCATCTTAGCTGCAATGAGGATGTGAAGCATTTTCCTGTAGATCTGATGGGTAGATTGGATGGGGCACCACGTTCCCTCTAGTACAGTGGAGGAAAACATAATAAATTCAGACTCCCTGCCTTTAGTTAAAAAAAAAAAATAGCACAAGTTGCCTGGGACAGTGCAACAGCAGTGTGATACTCTGAAATAAAACTCACTTTGAAAGTTCTGACAACTGATCCATGATCACAATTTTACAAAACAAACAAAAAAGTTTTCTGTTTGAAACTTTTGCATAGAGTCCTGATGGTTGATTTTCACTTTTAAGGCTAATCTACTGTCTACTACAGCTTGCAACCATGCCAGAACAAATGTTTACATGTTAGATATGAAGAGAAATAGACTTTGTACCAAAGGAATAAAAATGTAGTTCACAAATCCCCAGTGACATTGAATATGTCAGTTTGAGCAGTTTTATTTTGTGGCTTCCTAGTTGGACTAGGTCATGGATAGGCAACCCGTATCCTTACTGATTTTTAAAGGGCTACCTTGTGTTTCTTGTGTTGCACCTCAAGCCTCCTTTCACTGGAGGGAGGTAGAGGTGCAATCTGAAACGCTACTTGTGTTTCTACAAAAATTTAACTGCTAGCTGTAGCACCACACACATTACTAAAGAAATACTTTAAAGAAATCCTGTAGCTCTTACCTAGATGTATATCTTGGCTAAGCTAGTAAGCTAGTGTTGTCTTTGGGATCAGTTTTACTTTACTTGCTTGTAACTTTTTTGTTTTATCTGTCTTTTTACAGTGGATAGCTTTGAAATACCCCAACATTGCGATATATGTGGATACCTGTCGAGAGTGCTATGAAGCTTATGTCATCTATAACTTTATGGTTTTTCTTTCAAATTACCTAACCAACCGTTACCCAAACCTGGTATTAATAATAGAAGCCAAAGATCAGCAGAGACATCTGCCTCCCCTGTGTTGTTGTCCGTCATGGGCTATGGGAGAGTGAGTATATGATGTCTTTAAAATTTTAAGCTATGTAATCATATACAAATATATAGTAGCGTAATTGTTGTTGCTTGGCAAAGTCAGTTTATGGTTTGCAAGCATCTTGTTATCATCTATGAACGCCTACTGCAAGAAGCTTTGAACATGTTTTCACACTGTGCTAGAAATCCCTCAAGTTAATAACCAGAGTCGATTCAGGTGGTGCTGAAAAGCATTAGCTTATTTTTGAAAAATACTCCTTGTCTTTTTCAAAAACATCTTCCTTGAATTTTCTTTCTTTCCTGTCCTAGAATGTTTGCTAAAAATACAGATTCAGTGATAGTGTTTAGTCCACTGCTTTTCCTTCTACAGCTGAAGGAAGAAAAGCCATACACTCACGAACTGTTTGTATTTCTCTATGTTTAATCTGATGGACAGTGTGTTTTCTTTCTTACGGGATTTTAGATTTAAAATTTTATGGTGTAAAAGAAAAACTCTGAATGTAAGTAATTCTGAAAGCTCTTCAAAAACAGTGCAAAATTGAATTCTCATCATTTTGACACAGGCTGTTTTTTCATGGCTGAAAGAAAAGCATTGCTGAATATTTTCATTTATATATCTATATAATCTAAGTCTATTCTACTGTGTGCACATGTGCTATATACTTTGAAGTATATATAATTTAGTTTAACTGCTGAGGACATGAAACTTCTGTAAGTGAATTTTCTTTAAATTCTCATACAACGAATTTTATTTCTCTTACAGAGTTCTGTTATTTAGATGTAAACTGGGTGTTTTGCAGTACACGGTTGTCAGACCATTTACTACCATTATTGCTTTGTAAGTATGCTCATAAATAATTAAGATGAGTCTTCAGGATGTAATTCTGAGTAACACTGGAAGAAAATTTCATGTCCTTTGTATTGAATGGATGCAGATGAAAAGAGCACTTGCTTTGTTGTGTTGTATTCCAAGCGGGTCTGAGCAATTTGCATCGGCCTGTGATTTCTTTATGGTTTCTGTATAGCAATTGACTGTTTGCAGAATTGGAATAATAAATATTTAATGCCTGCTGCTGAAACAAGTAGGGGAGGATATAAAACAGTGTTTATGTAGGAAAGATATTTTTACAGTACTGATCTTTTCTTCATTTTTCTTCTTGTCTCTTTTCCTTTTGATTTTAGCAATTTTGGATTTTTAAAGACAGATTTCACATTAACTATTTAAATTTATTAAGATTTTCATGTGTTAGATTTTACTATGTGCTGTTGTGTCGACCCATCTAATCTACCATAGATGTAAAGGGAATAGCAGCCAATTATGCATGTTGGTGCTGTGAGCCTTTTATAAACTTTGCATTGGTAGTTATTAACTGTTAATTTTATGGCACTATGAAAATTTGCCATTCTTAAGAAATATTGATAACAGATTAACCAAAATAAAATTATGTTTAATTGCTGAATTAATTCAACATAGGATATGTTAGCCATGTATCTTTGCTCTCATTTTCTGTGCTAGAAATCAAATTAACGTACCTACATATGTAACACCATTTCCTCTGTGGAAAATACATAAACTTGCTGTCCTATATACTATATGTTGAAGACTGTAGTTCCTGCACAGATTCCTGATGCTGGTATTTGAGTACCAAAACAGATTTTGAATTCTAACAGCTGATCAGTGTTGATCATTCACTACGTAGTGATTAATTCTAAAATACTTTCAGAATTTGTGAGCTGGTGGGAGTATATGATGAAGGAAACTTCAGCTTCAACAATGCTTGGACTTACTTGGTTATACTTAACAACATGTCACAGCTAGTGAGTATCAAGTGCATCTTTCTGCTCTTTTAATTAATTGTAGTAATAGTATTACATGAATGTTTTCTTGCATGAACTATTGAGACTAATTGTGTTAATGTCGGGAAGTTCCTATAAGTAGTAGACCTCTGTTAAATTCCATGCAAGTGCACATGTTACACATGCATGTTAAGTAGATACATGGAATTTAACAGGTAAAACAGAAGTCTATGCAGAATGTAGTACCAGAATACAGTAGGAAAATGGATAATACTGTGTTGCTTTTACTATTAAGTGGCAAAAACTGTCTCACCTTTGTACCCAGAGCTGTCCGATGGGGGAATAATGGTCAGGGATGAGAGCTGCGAGCTTCCCCGTGAAGAACAGGTGACTTCCCTTGCGCTCTTGGCCTCCTCCCAGCCACACACACAGTGGCTCATCAGGGGTTTCATTAAAAATACTGTGTTAGGAAGCTAGTGGTAGCAAAGTTGACAGCACGAGCCTGAGAAATGGAAATAGTGCCTTATGCACCAATGTTCTAGCCTGTCTTGCACTTTTCCTTTGATGTGACAGGACTGCATAATAACTAGCTTTTGTTTGTTTGCTTTTTTCTGTATTTTAGGACAAAAACTTAGCTGAGGATTTTCTAACAGTTTAGCTTTTAAGTTGAAGTTTACCTTAACAGATGTTGAATGTGTTTGTTCTAGAGCAGGAAAATTGTTCTGGTGTGGAAGTCTCTGATTGCAGAAGCCAAAAGGAGGCTGGCTGAGCAGCCAGGTGAGAGGGAGAATGTAAGATGTCAGCCCTGGAACTGAAAATAACGATTTGGAGACCAGGGATTGTGCTTGGTGGCTTGCTGAGGAGGCCAAGGAATGATTTCTGTGCTTTATGCAGAGCATATTGCACATGAACCATTGCAAGAGTAGAGAGTATCAATTATGTTTCCTTCCTTTTAGTATTTTTGTTTTCTAGACAACAGCAGCCATGAAGTTCCATGTGAGAAAGGTGTTCTCTTCTGAGAAGGGTGTTCTCCTGCCACTGCTGTGTTCAGTGGGTCACTGTTACAGAAGGAGTGGTCATTGCTTCCTACTGTGACAGCAGTTCCAGCTGCAGTGTGTGCTCCATTGTATCTCCCTGGTTGGCCTGGTGAAATTTAGTTGTAATAGGCAGGGAATGTGTGAAAAGGCCAGATGAGGTATTAGTTTGATTGCTTGCCTTTGTAATAGGTAAACTTGTCGAGATTTACAGTAAAGATTGCATTCATTGCATATTCATTTCTCATAAAGAGAAATATTCATTTGCCATAAAGAGAAAACATTTTGTATGTTCTCAACAGAAGCTTGAATGGGCATGTGCCTTGTGTGCCTTTTTCCCTGGAGAGTCACTTGGCGATGAAAACATTTCACAATAGCTCCCTGCCTTGTTTCATTGTTTGGAGAGATGGCCTCAGCTGCTGTTTGACAGCGATGCGTTTCAGAAATACAAGTCCAGACAAAATAAAAAGTCTGGCTTTCAGATTGAAAGGCATAGATTTGTTAAATCTGAAACTTCCTTTTTTTCCTAAAATAGGCAGCTTTTTAAGTTTTCAGCATACAGTGATACATTTCTTACAATTGAAAAGATGCTGTAAAACAACTTCTCTCATAAAATATACAAGAAATTGAAAATTTTTCTTCATTTTTTTTCTCATTAGTTTGCTATGTATTGTCTAGTGCTGTTTTACAAAGTACTTCGTGAAGAACTGAACCCTATCCAGCCTGTTGGCAAGTTCCTTTGTGTGAAGATGGTAGTTTTTGTTTCTTTCTGGTAAGCGATTTAATTGTTAGTTTTTGCTTTCTTGGATTGATATAAAAGAATTGAAAAAGATGCATATATGATGTGGTTAGATGCCTCAGAAATCTACCATATTGTTCAAGCGCTGCGAGGGGGGAAAAGGATATTTCAGATATAAATCAGGATCTTAGATATAGTAGTCTTGTTCATTTGAGATTATTTTGCTTGCTTAGCTATTTAAAGACTTTTCAAAATAAGATACTACCTGTGTACTTTAAGCAGCACTCGCTATACGGGCTGCAATAATATTACCATAGGCAAGTTGCTCCAGTTACTGCGACAACAGCTTTATTTTGTTGACTTTTCTCTTGGTCTTTAGGACCATGGGTGAATGACTTATTTCTCAGCCTAGCTTGTCTTGTACCATTTGTGTATTTAGATTTTAAGGGCAACAATAGAACCGGGGCTGTTTTCTCTCAGTTGTGTTGGGAGGCTTTTACGCAGCACTATTAACAGATAATCCTTGCAGGCAAGCGGTTCTCATTGCGCTGCTGGTGAAAGTGGGTGTTATTTCTGAGAAGCACACCTGGGAATGGCAAAGCGTGGAAGCTGTGGCTACAGGCCTACAGGTGGGAGCAGACAGTTACCCTTTAAGACTAATTATGCAAAATGCCGGGCTCGTCTTTAGAACTCAGATATTGGCATATGTGATTAACATAGGCTGGATTACAACTGAGTTTATAATAAATTGGATTAAGCATCAGCCAGTCACTCCACACTATATTTCTGTGTTGCCTAGGAGGGATGGGAGAGGAGAAGCTTATCCTGGTTAAGTGTTTCTTTTGGCTGTCCTTGCGATTCTTCCCAAAATAATTCATTGGGTTGCTGGAGCTTCACTTTCTGTGAGTCAATCTGCCAGGCAGGGATGGGGTGCATGTGTAAGTGGAGTACCCACAGCTTCCGGAGGACTCCAAGAATATTGGAGCTCTGGGGATAAGTATAGTAAGTATACTGATGCTGTTTTCCCAAGACAATTAATCTCTATCAGTCTTTTGATGTTAGAAGAGGCCTAGAAAAACTTTTTTTTTTCGAGTTGTGACTGATTAAATATTACTTATCATCTCACTCCTTGTTATAGGATTTTATCATCTGTGTCGAGATGTTCCTGGCTGCTATTGCTCATCACTACAGTTTTTCCTATAAACCTTATGTCCAGGAAGCTGAAGAAGGGTCCTGCTTTGACTCCTTTCTTGCAATGTGGGATATTTCTGATCTAAGGGCAGATATATCAGAACAAGTTCGAAATGTTGGTGAGTAATAAAGTTTTATGTGTATTTCTTGCTTCATTTTATCCTTTTTAAGCTTCATTCTAGTACCTTGATAATAGCAGCTGATTTTCATGGCATATCCATTTTTTTTTTTTCCAGTAGTCTTGTTCAAGGAAGAACATAACTCTTAATTTTACTTTTAAAAGATGGCTCTCAAGTAAATTTGGAATATTTCTGGTAGAAGAGAAGGATTTTCTAATAGAAATACATCTCTTAATTTAAAAAGTTTCACATGGAAAGTATTAGTTCAAAGTTTGTTTAATTCAGCATGTGTTCAATAGTGTCTGTATTCAAAAATTTCAGTAAACTACTGCAAGTATTAAAAGGCAGCCTCATTTGACTTCCTTCTAGGAAGGACAGTTCTCGGCCAGCCAAGGAAAATGTTTTTTGCTGAGGACCATGAACAGAACGAGCATACAAGTTTACTGTCTTCATCTACTCAAGATCCAATTTCTGATGCTGCTTCAATGCCATCTTCACCCATGGGTCATTACCAGGGGTTTGGACACACGGTGACACCTCTCACAACCCCCACGACAGTCCCTGTAATGGATGGTATTTGTAACACGGAGGAGGCACCAGCCCTACAGCCCAGCTCATCAGAGAAAGTGCTGGATAAAAACTAAGCTCCCCTCTTTGTGTGTGTCCAGGAGTCACCTGCAGCCTTGCCAAGAGGTCTTCTCACATAAAACTATTGCCGGAGGAAGTTGTGAGTAGCCAAAAAGAGCTGCTGCATAGACAGTAAGAGGATAGGGCTGTAACTGATGCATTAATTCTGAATTCAGAATGGTATCCCTCATAACAAAACACGCACACTGTAAATTTTGGTGCGGATTTGCAAATCACATCCTTAGACTGCTAATCTTTTACACCCCCCTATTGTATAAAAAGACAATACTAAATTAAGCTGACTTCTACTACAACAGAAGATATTTGGAAAAGTACTTTGCTCTTCTACTACATGAAGTATTGGTATTGGGTATTAGTATTGGGCATAAATGTAATTTCAAGAACACTAAAGGATAAAATAGTGGTTGTATTAGCTTTCATTGTCCTTTTATGATAGTAACTTCCCTGTCACAGCAGGCACTTAGGGTAGGGAAGAATACAGGTATTATTTTCTTCTCTCTCCCACTCAGCTAACTGCACCCCTTTCAGAAGGGTAATTATTACAGAATAGCAGTAAGGAACCTGGGAAAACAAAGCATTCCTGCCACATGTTGCTATAAAGGCCCCTGCCCAGCACATCAAGGCTACAATGCTGATGTCCTTGGAGCTTGTTATTTTCCTGCTAGTTCATTCAGGCAGGGTGATTTGCAGGTATACCTTCTGCTTGGCTTCTTTCTTAAAACAGAGACTAACAGTTACAGCCTTAAAGTTAGGGAAGAACTGAAGGATATCAAAACAAATAAAGTCAAAAGTGACTTTTTTTCTTTTGTTTGGGGGGGTGCAATAAATTATTTACCATTAAGACTTTTGGGGCAGGGGGGGGCTGATAAAGCAGGCTCTCCTGCCACTGCCTTTGTAGCAATTTGTATTCATAAATTTGTGTATGTGCAGGTATTGTACTAGGCTTCTGAACTCAAATGTAAGGTTTTTTTTTTTTTGCCCCTTTTTTTAGGGAGGAAGAGACATTTGCCCTGGTAGAATTAAGTAGCTAGTCTAATACTAAAGTTACTAGCATTAGATTTCAGACCACTAAAAAAGTACACTTGTAGCAAACTGTTACTGTTTTGCAAAACAGAAAATGAGGGGTATTTTTTTATCCCTTTAAAAGACTTTAATTAGCATTGCATGTTTGCAATCTGACTTAAAAAAATTAGCACACTGATGCTTTAAGTGAAACCTGCAATTCCTTTTTCAGCATTATTTCCATAGTAAATGTTTAAGTTCCAAGTGTTATGGTGAACTCATCTTAAGTGCTTTTGGCAGTACTAGTGTGATGTAAATATTGCGCCTTACTCACTAGGCTGCATATTTTATAGTTAACTATGTATGTGCTGTATCTCAAGGTAGTGGGAAAATGCAAACCATACTTTTCAATTTGTTGAGTTATTGCCTTTGTAAATAAGTGAATAAAAAAATTATTTAAACTGTTCACCTACCTTCTCTCTGATTTACTGTAACAGTAATTGAAGTTGTGACTGAGAGACATAAGGAAAATGCCATGGTGGAGAAAGGTGATTAAAATTAGTGCTTGTCCATTCTTTGGCTATTTCAGGGCTGGTAGCAGAAAGGGAAAGCTGAGGGGACCTTAGGAAGAAATAGCTTTTGATAATACATAAAGAAATATTTTAAAACAAACATCAATAAACTCTCTCATGAAGGGAATAAACCTGTAAGATCATACCCCAGTATTTCAAAAGGTTTAGGTTTACCCTCTCTACTCTTGTAAGAGTATTTTTTAAGAACCTGCAATAGCCATGGTGTATAGCCATATACAGCCATGGTGTATATGTGAACTAGGTGCTTTTCAAGTCATTCTTCACCGTTTGTTTCCCTCCAATAAAATAGTTTTATGCTTAATATTTTCTAAACTTCTCCTTTGAAGCCTTGCACTCAGTTGTTCAACAATGTTATTTGACCAACTCCTGGCTAGAGGGTAGTATCCAGTTAAGTCATTTTGAAAAATAAAGTATGTCATTACCCTTCTTTTTCAAAGCCTGCCCCACCCCTTCCTGCTTGTAATGAGATTCTAGGAAAAAAAAAATCTACTAGTGCACCAGTTTGTCTAGCTTAGATGAAAAGGAGCTGCAGCTGTAGTCCAGCAGTTCCTCCCCGCTTCATGTAGAGGGAAGCAACTAAGTAAAGCACAAGAGGGAGAAGCAGTTTTCCATCTTTTAGTTGAAGAGAAATTTAACAGATAAGACTTAAGTAGCATGCAGCTATTAAGTGTAAGGATACAGAAAAGTACTGCCATGTGACAGATGGAATATTCTGGGCCAGCTTTGGCATAGCCTTGAAAAAAAGAAAAAAAAGCCTTACTCCTTGTGCCTTAACAGGGATGCTGCAATTCTCTAAGGAAGGAGACCTGTCCACCTCCAGGCATTCTTCTTCTATGACTTAAACATCTGTCTATACCACACTTGTGATACTGCAAGTGGAAGGATAGTAAGAAGGGGTGTTATAAAAGCTGGGGCTGTTCAAGGCAAAGGAACCTTGTTTTTTCAAACTTCAGTTCTACTCCTTAGTGAGTAGGCACACTATATAACACTTCACTACAACAAGGTGAAGATCAATACACACAAAAGCAAAGTAAAACAAAGGATTTGGAGAGAAAAAAAAAAAAACAAAAAACCACACAACCACCCAAGGTCACTTTTCCCTTAAACAGCATCAGCTGCAGCACTGCCTACTACAGGAAGCCACATGCTCTCTACCTCTGCTGACTGTAAGATAGAAGATTTATGCAATATTCAGAGCTTTTCACCAGCTGAACATCCTAAAGAACAGGGATTTATTAATCAGCAGCTTTTCACTCACAGAAGATACATGTACAGTAAGTCTTATTTTTGAAGCCAGTAAACAAAACAGCTAGCAATCAATCTTCTAGCGAGAATGCTAGAGCAGCCTTGTAGTGTGAGTTTCAATTAATATTTACAGTTTTACAAGTTACAACAGCAAAATAGTCTCATAGGCATCAGTAGAGAAAAGATGAACTTTAATATAAATTAACATCCATCACACTGAACAATCTGTGTATGCATAGATAATTAACCAACATCCCATTCCAGGTGACTTTCTTCACTGCCTTACTGTAATGCTAATATTGCTTTTATGATGCTGGACATCAAGCACAAGTTCATCTCCAAGCTGAACCTGGATAGGCTCATCCAGAACAACAGCAGCTTGTTTCCAGTGCGAGCTCTCATCAAATGTACTCAAACTATGGTCTTCATCTAGATGGATGTGATACCAGAAAGGAATTGCAGTGACTTGACCAGACTTGCAAATTTGTACCTACAAATATTAAAAGTATTAGTTTAGCCATTTACACCTTTACAAAGAAGAAGATAGAGTCATTCAACCCAGTTCAACCCATTCCATGAAGACCTGCAGGTCAGTCTCACAGCCAGGATGAGCTCTGCAGACAGGCAGCAAGACACGCTTCTGAGAGTTTGCCTATACTGGACTCACCTTCACTTCTCTGCTGGAATTGTTCAAGAGAGGGTTCATCAGATCCAGCCTCAGGAGCTCTGCTGGCTTGCTCAAGGCTACACAAGGCAGTGTGGAGAGATCCAAATACACACGAACAGGTACCTACGAGTACATCACCATTTCAGGCTATGGTAGCTACAGAAGTGAAAAGTTTAAAACTTCATCCTAATGCAATGTTTTCTAGAAAACAATGTAATCGTAGAAGAAACAGAGCCTAAATACACCCTTCTAGTCTCTTTTGAAATGGGAAGGCTGGGACACAAACTGACTGAGGGAACAGTAACAGCACAACCACTTTGACTTACATTACCATCTACCAAAAATTCTCCCACACTTTAAAGTAGATGTTCTTACTTTAGCTTATCTTGAGGCTCTTGCCTGACTTGTCACATAAATCTCTCCTGTTAAGTTACCACAATAAAATCAAAGTTTCACCTCATTAGTTTTAATATAAAAAGCAAGAAAACGAAATGGCTAGACAGCTGCAAGTTTTGGAATTGTTCTCGGTTCCACCAAGTTCATACCTTGAATTGATTGATAAAAGGGGCTATATTAAACCCAAGAGTTGGTTCTGTTCCTTGAACAGCACTCTCCAGTAGCAGAGACTGGGACTCTACAAGCATCCCATACATCACTAGATACTGTGGGAATATCTTTCCTCCACTGTGAAGTAAACATCTGTAAAAAGAGAGATTTCACCACTAAAGCATATCAACAGTAACAAAAGAATATTAGTTACACAAGGCAAATAAGCTCCTCCTCTGAGGGTCAAGTGCTCATAAGCCCTGAGAATGCACTTCCATCATCTCATTTCTCCGTTATTCTGCATTCCTCCAGGTAACAGCTACCTTGGTTGTACCCCCCATTTGTTTTAGTACGATATATGTTTGTCTCAGCAGTAACAGGTTCCAATAGCAGCTTGACACGCACATAGATCTAGACTTCTCTAACCTAAGTCTTCCTTTAAAATTACATCAGCTATTACCATGCTGCTTCCTATCCTTGCAGCTTCCTCCAGGTCAAGCAATAAAACCCACCCACTCACCCTTACGCACTAAAAGAGTATGAAAAATGAAGTCTCAACATTTCTCTAAGTACATATGCACAATGGCCAGGCACCAAGGAGATTCTGGGAAATTCCATCATGAAGCATGTTTTGAAAACAACCTCTACTGTGCAGAAGAAACATTATTGTAATTTTGTATTTAGAAGCAACTTTTTAAAGAGTTTCTACACCACTATGGATTCCAATATGGAATACCTTTGCCCATTCTTTACTGAATACTTAAAAGTTTTCACACAGTACCTGGATATTGCAGCCTTTTCCATCACCTCCTGCTGGATTAAACCAGATGTCTCTATAACATCCAAAATAATAATACTCCACAGCTTGTCTGATTTTGGTCTCTGTAACACATTTTCATCTTCTAGGTGGTTGAGCCAAAATTCTAATGTTTCTTTAGGGAAGTGGTTAACTTCGGAAATTATGTTAAGGGCTGTTTGATGCTGTTCTTTATCAACAGAACTGTAAGCTTTAACTGGTCCAAGTTTGCCAGCTATAATTGGCAGGATAGAGAAGCCTTCAGATACATCCAATATGTACAAAGGATCAGGAGCTTCAACTAGCGAGTTCTTGCTTTGAGTCTCTTGATGGTTCAACCCACTACCATGTCCATCGACATCCATGGTCTGCAAGTCCTTATCTGGATTTAAGGAAGACAGCACTTTGCCCATGGCAGCTCTGAAGCACTCATGGTAGGGTATGTTGTTCAGCAGCGCTACTTCTGTGGATTCTAACGGACACATCCTGGCATCCTGGTCACACATCGTTTGAAGATCAGCCAGGGCATTACATAATTCAGCCTCATGGCCCAAATTCAGGGTGTCATCTCTGTTACTGAAGTCCATCCCACATTCCGAAGTCCTCAAAAAAACTTTCTGGATGTTCAAGCAGTAGTCCTGGCAGGAAACCTCCACCACCACAGTATCTCCGCTCTTCACAGAATAATCTGGGCACACAGAACAAAAGCTATGCCCGTTAGTTTGTGACAGGCACTGACACTGAAGCAGCTGTGCTGCGCTCCAAAGCAAAATAACCTCACGAACTTCGGTAGGCGGTATTCACCTACTGTGCCTTAAGATGTCCCACACTAGGCAAATACATTTAATCATTTATCATAGAAAGATTCCTTTTGAAGTTACTTTAAGGCAAAAGCACTGCTGAATAAAGACATACTGATAAAGAAATTGTTTGTCCTAGAAATGCTAAGTATTATTTAGCATTAATACTTCTTACAAGGGTTAATTTTAAATTATATTGAAAACAATACCTTAGAGAGCTTAGAGAAGCTGAGAGTTTATTTAAAAATTGTATTGGAACACGCATGGTGTACAGCTCAAGATAGCCTTCACATACTCTGTTTTTAGAAAGCACAAGAAAACCTAGCAATACAGGCTAGAATTTTGTAGAAGAAAGGCTACCCTATGACAAACAGTTCTTTCAGTGGCAACAGATTTTAAAACCCCTTCCCTCCCTTACACTTCCGCTCAAGCCCTTGTCTACTGCACAGCATAGCCCCTTAACAGACTCATAACAGAGTCCCATTTGCAAAGCTTGCTGCAAGGGCTTGGCACTGGAGCTCAGAAACTTGACCACAAAGTGCCCCACAGCCTTCTCTGAATCTAGGCTGCTTCCTAGACTCCATAAGGAGACTAACTCAAGAACAAAATGAAACCAGGTTAAATTACTGCAATAGAATATGCAAGACATACCAGGGAGATCCTGTACAGGAAAGACTGCCTGTTCCCAGCAGGATTCCTCACTGGGACTTGTGGACAGAGAATGCTCATCATCAAGCTGCAGAACAAACCAGACCACAACAGCATCTAGGATTCCTCCATGGGTGACTGGCAGGCTTAGCTTCCAAGGCTTCCTAACTGCAAGGCTTTTCAGCTCCTGACCAGAGAGGAAGAAGAGAAAGTGAGAGAGTTTCTTTCTCTAAAGGGAGACAGTTTTACTATAGTAACTACTAAAAAAGTTTCCCCACCAGCCCACGAAGAACCCAACAGAAACCTGAAGCTCACAAGCCACTACAACAGTTACCAGCATTATCCACCACAACTGGGACTTCCTTCCTACATAAAAGCCCAGTTACAAACATCCACCAATCTGCATCTGTTATGCATTAACACAAGGACATGTATACCTAAAAATATACTTTAAAAATACTAAACAAGAAATTGCATGAAATATTTTAGTCTGTCAGTGTCCCAAGTCCCACATGTCAGTATTTGTCTTTTTTAAACTTGAGTCTTAGTAAATTAACTGAGCCAAGTGGGTAGGATAGGAGCATTCTTAGGATGAGACTACCCACTAAAAGCTCTCCCAAGCTTCACTGTTTTTCCTTATTTATTGTTATGCTGTGTTTTCCTAGTTTATCTACTTCAGGTAACTGACAAATAGTCAAACAATGTACACATCAAAATTGCAAGATTTTAGTCAAGTTCATTGCTGTTAAAAAAAAAAATCTGCTGGTCCTCAACAGGAAGATAGTAACACCTCAAGCCTCTGCTGGCAGTAAACCTCTTGAGGGAAGGCAGGCTGAAGTGTGAGCATGTGCATGTGTGCCTCCAGGATCTGACAGCTACTCAAAAACATACTTCCCCCCTAAAAAATAGTCTCCATTATTCCACAAAAACAGCAGACCCAGGACTTCTCTCTCTCTAGTGCTAATAGCTATAGTGGGCCACAAGATACAGCTGTATTACAACACTTAAATAATTCCAGTCAGTAGTTTACCAAGTTTTTTTCTCAACTATGTTGCTTATGCTATATTTGTTCTTCACATTCCCAAACTTGCTCCTGTTCAGATCCATGGCAATTACAGAGCAGAACAGCTCAAATAAAATGCAGTGTCTTGTGCATCAACATAATTAATAAGACAAAGAACAAACAGTGACTTGGTCAAGTGGTAAAGTAGGCAAGAATGCTCAAACATGTATAGCCTGCAAGTGAGAAAGACAAAGATAACTTGCATTTAAAAGATGAATAGGACTACAGGTAAAAAGAAAAACTACAGAAATAATGCAGTTAAATTTCTTATATCCTGACCCAAAAATCTTTCTGATGTTGTACATACACAATAACTTTTTGAAATGAAAAAAAAAAAAAAAAGGTAGTACTTATAATTACTGCAAAAGCTCAGCTGCTTCAGGGCCTCAAAGTGAGAATCAGCTGTAATTAGGGACTGTCAAGGTAACTCACTTCCACACTCAGCAACACTGACCTGCTGCCAGCAAACATGTATAGGTAGCAACCTTGCCAGCTGCAAACATCTGCAGCCTGCAGTTACAGCCACACCTCATTTCCCTGCCTTGGGGGAACGTTGCTTTTATTACTTTCTGAGTAAAAGCAATAGGCATAGTTTAGCTGCCTTTTTTTTCCCCCCTCAACTTCAATTGTTAGAATTATTTCTCCAATTTTTATCAACAACTTTGAAGTCTCTTATAACTAAGCTTCAGATTTGAGAAATACTATTAAACTATTTTATATCTTTGCTTTGTTAAGGCTGGATAACTAACACAGGCAGAATTAAAACTTCAAACAATTAGAAGGATGTTAAAGTTGAGAAAATGGTCTTATAAAAATGACTTGTCATTTTTATATCTTACTTTCAATTTTTAATAGATAAATCTGCTACAGCTAATAAGCATATCAGGGGGTTTAACACACCTTAGAGAGCTCAAAATAAAGTATCAAAATAAAGTATCTTCCTTAGCTGCACTGTTTGGACATAAAGTAATCATGTTGAGACATATGAGTGAAAATAGCCTATCGATGTTTAAAATAGCCATATTTGCCCAGTGACAAAGTAAGAGCAAACCAGGAGTAACCAGAAATTCCTAATAAGTTAACTGCATTTTTTTTTTGCCTTTTCCTATGATACCGTAACACTTCAAACTAATTCAAGATGCCCTGTTTTAACTGGAAATTTCAAGGGATAAGTTATGAAACAGTTTAGAGAGTCTTTTAAAGTTACCTTTACATTTCTACCTGCAGACTGATACTTAAAATCAGGCACCTCAGTTATGGTTGTTTCTTACAGAAACTGGAAATAGAAGTTCCATTAGGTAAGAGTGATGGTTCCCAGTGGTGTACTGGGGAGTCCTGTCTTTCTTCATTCTTAACCTCACAGTATCTGATAAAGCAACTACGAAAAGCTGTTGTTTCAGCACACCACAATTCCCAGCCAGTCAGTCAGTACCAGACAATTTTCATTTATCTGAATCCATTTTAAGCTCTGATTCAGCATTTCAGTATTAACTCCTCCTCACCATGAGTCAGCAAGGAAAAAAGCATGCCTTGGCCAGATATGTTACCTTCTCAGCATGTTTAGCTCCGTCTCACAGCTCAGACGTTTGGTGTACGTACACAAATTTATTCACACAAAATACACAAAATAATGCCACCATACTTTAGGATGCCATATTATAAAAAATATCATAGGATTTCACCACAGGAATTGAAGGATGAATAAAGTTTAACAGGGAAAAGTTAACTTCTCTACCTCCTCTCTTTTATACTTTCCTATCAATGCTTGCTGCCGTTCTGATGCCAGAAGTGAAATACGTGCTTTCCTCTCCATGGGCTCCTTGATGGCTCTCTATAACTTTAGAGAAACTAACTATGTCAGTTCCAAAACTACGTAAGTGATTTAAAATGTTTGCTGCATTCCTGTATATTCCACTGAGCCTGGCACTTGTTTGATACCATGGTAGGCTATTAGCTAGTTCAGAGCACTAAACAGTGTCAAAAAACAACTAATCAAACAAAAAAACCCACACATCAACAAAACAGAAAGCCTCCAAGTTAAAAAATCTTAAAGATCCATTTTCTGATGAGCCAGCTCACCATGAAGTCAGACTAGTACCAGAATGAGGACAGAACTATCAGGCTTTAATGCAACACTCACAACTGAAGACATGTGAACAATTGTGCAATTGAGCCTCAAGAATAACTAACATATAGCGCTCTATTGTTACATACATTACTTATAAAGGATGTAAAAGTAAATACCTGCAAATTGTTGAAATCTACTGTCATTACTTGAAAGGGTTCAGTCAGAGGTACATAACCTCCTGGAACACGACTGAGCTTTTCAGTGGTGTAAGGCCCAGCAGTTTCCTCTGAATTGACAGAAACTGAGGTTGGACAGAAGAACTGCACTGAGTCTGCCAAGCGCACACCAGCAATTTCCTGTGATCCCACTCTGTAAGGAATAAGAAGAGGAGAAATTAAAACAGATAAATAACAAGGTAGGAGAGGTCAGGAAAGAGAGAATAGTTATTCCCAAGATAACTATGCTTTTTAAATGTACAATGCAATAAAAAAACCTGAAAAAATACCAAAAATGTACAATAGTTTAATACATTTGAAACAGAGCAGTACTCTGGAGTACTGAAACTCAAACTCCCTTAGTATGAACAAATATGAACTGAATTTTGTCATGAAAAAGTGAGAATATGCCCTGCATCTCCTTTATCAAATAGACCTCTGCTCTCTCAAGTACTACTCCTTGGGTTAAGAAATATGGAAATAGGCCCTGTGATAAGAACAAAGGCACCTTTTCTGATGCATTAGAAGGGTAATTGCAGTGTTGCAGGCAAACATAGTTAGAACAAGGAAGAAAAATATGCAACAGAAAAATGTATTTGAGTCTTTTCCACATAAAAATACTGCAAAAGTAGGGTTTTTTTGCATAGTTTGATAAAACACTTCCTCAGTTAAATAGCTAGGAGAAAAGTTACTAGGTTGTCTTGTTGGTGCAAAAGGCTTTTACTACTCAGAATATAAGTAGCCTCTCAAAGTAAGATCAGCAAACATTTTTGGAAGCTTCAACATAGAAACAATGTTATGACTGTTTTAAAACAACTATTTTATCACATATCCCATCTTAGGTTTGAAGAATTAGATATATTCTTGTTTTTAGTGTCAGTCAAGTTGGCTGAAACAGAGGTCCTACACAACTACACCTCAGATAATTTTGGAAGAGGGCATCTGCCCGAAGCATTTACTTCTCATTTAAGTAACAGCTACCATGAAAATCTACATTCTTACAGGGAACTAGCATTCAGAGTTCCAGTGACAACTACCTTAAATTTCTAAAGCTATTTTTATTTCTAAATCACTTTCTCAGGAACTGCAAGACACCTCCCTACAGCTGACTAGACCAGGCTGTCTGACAAGACGGCTGTTGGACACCATCATCTTCTTGATCTAGGGGAGCTCTCAATACTAAAATTAAGATGTTGTCCTAGGGAGATATATTTTTTCCCCTCAACTATGGACAAATAAAATATAGAAACTAACCAGGCTACATCTTTGGAGCAGCATCCCTGATAATAAGTTTGTGACATGTAGAAGGCACAAAATGCTAACACTGACATGCAATAGATATTAAAACACCAAGGTGACAGCAATGTTACCTACAGTTAGAATTGTCTTCCACTAAATTAAGTATTTTAATAACAAGGATGAAGCTGTATTCTCTTACTTAAAATGGGACTCAAGTATTTTTCCATAATTAACAAGAATTTTTATTTCTTTAGCATGTGTTTAAAGCACGTTTTCAACAAAACAGGAAATAACACAGTTTCTAATGAAGTGGTGCAGAAAGCCTGAAACAAAAAAGCATGGGAGAAAAGAGGAGGGAGGGAAAGGTTAATGATAGGGGCACAGAAAATAACTATGAGGAAGAAAAGAAAGGGGGAAGGAGGAGACTGCTTTAAAAAAAAAAAAAAAATCCTCCAAATTAAAACCACTGTTCTCTTCCCCCACCACCACCACATAAGTACAGTTTCAAACCGCAACAGTATAGATATACCTGTAATGTCTACGTATCTCTCTGCATTCTACTACCATCCCAAATATTGTAGCACTTGCAGGAATAACTCGGCCATATTCTTTAGTATGAGTATCTTGATTTTTAGGCTGTAAGAACACGAATAATAATATGCAATAAGTCACTGTCTTATTGCAATCACTAGAGCAAATCCTAAGTTAGGTACCACTATGGGTCATTCATTATTACAGAAAAATAACATCAGCAGAAATTCCCAATGACTGAGTTTCTCAGATTTCTACTACACTATTCAAGTAGTCTCTCGCAGTGTGTTTCACTATTCACACATAAGCCCTGTTTTACAGGTTACTAGTTGCCCTATATTTTTTCAGCTGTATTTTAGTCTGTTCCCCTTTAGAGAATACTCAAAAATTTAATTTCTCCTTTATACACAATTCTTATTCTTAACACTAGAGGTCAGCAGATTCAGTTAAATAATGTAAGATCTTTCTGTCAGATAAGACTTCGTTATTATTTGAAATCAAGGCAATGTAATACCAAGAAGAGAGAAATGCTTATTTCACCAGAACAGAGGTTACAGTAATGTGAGTTTTGTATGACTTAGCATATGCTAGCTTAAAGATAGAATACACAGCATAAAAAGATAAGACCCAGTCAAACAGTCTTCTAAAAAAATACAACCAGTCTGCAAAAACAAGAGGATAAACATATGGCATATTTGCCACTAAGTGCTGCCTAATGGTAGCATAATATACTTCTGCTATAATTTAATATTTCCTGCTTAGACTGATGAGATCTTCCCATGACCTGAGATGTCTCAATATAACATGACTGTTTCAATCCAACCTGTGGAGGATTAGAGCCTGTGAGAGCACTGGAGGCTTATGTTACCAAGAGGATAAGAAAAGAACAGTGATGAAACATGAACCATCTTCTTATGCTACCCACAGAGGCTGCATCAGACAAACAGGCATTTTACGTACTTATCTAGACAGAACAGCAACTCACTGAAGTTGAGTGCATGCATGTGACAAACTCTTCTCACCAAAATCATTATAGAATAAAATTACTTTTTTCTATTTAGCAGGTACAGAATATTTAGAAGACATTCTCCTGTGTGCATGCATGTGTGTATATACATTAAGAATACACAGAAATATATACAAGAATCGCTTTTCTGTGGACCTACCTTTGGCTGTAAGAGCAGATGTTCCCAAGCATGTATCAAGCTCTCCACAATGCCTTCTCCAAACAAACCAGCATCAACAGTTTCTGTGACAACCAAGGAAACTCTTATATAAGAGAGAAAAGAATATATTACATATTTCTGTTAGCAGACTGTAACAGACTCGGCTTGAATGTTAAAATCCAGTGTGTGTTCAGCATGAACATGAATCCATGTGTGTTCAGCACAGAACATTTTAATGCAGATAGGCAAAAAGACCCTCTCAGTGAATAATGTATTTGGAATTATTGTTACAAGTTATTCAAGATGTAGGTAAGAGAGAACAAATATTGAGCCAGAGTTTACTATAAAGCTTCTCAGTGAGTGCTTATAAATAATTCTACACAGGGAAAACCTAATCAATACAGCAGAATGTTTAAACTCTGGGCATACAGCCAGTGATGCTCCAGACTTTGTTTTGTTTGGTTCTTATATAAGACCAGGAGTGTACACACAGACATACATCCCTTTCCCCAGCTCCCCAACAGTTACAAGATTCAGGCATTTTTCCCCCATCACACAATAAAAGCACGCAAGAAGCTGTATTAATATAGTTTTTCAATAAATAAAGAGCTATATAGTTTTCTTCTATTACTTTTACCAAAGCACAATAAAAGTATGCAGACAAGTGGATCCCATCTCTTTTTAAAAGAAAAAAAAGTTTATGGGATGGACACACCAGTAAGAGCATTTTCCGCACATTAACAAGTATTCTTGTCAGCTCACAGAGTACCTGCCCATGTGCATTAAGAGGATGCAGGTGACCAATGACCAACTAAACAAGGCTTCACTAGCATGCTAAATTAAGGCAACTTCCCCGCTTGGAGGTATGAGACTGTACTAAAACTTAATACCTGTGTTGACAGTAACCTGTAGAAATAAAATGGATTATTTCTCACTCATATTTCTTCTGCATCTCCAATACTGAACTGAAATAAAGAGAATGCTTTACATAATCTATTCCTTCCTCCATCACCCTAAAAATTTCAGCAGGTATCTACTTGCCAAAAATATACACATCTCCCTGAAGAAACCTATTTGAATGGGAAGGTGAGCAAAGCTAAGGGTGGTATAAAAAGCCTGGATCAGTTGGCAAATTAACGTTTGATGCAACATTACAAATGCAACTTCAAGTCAATGATTTGGCCCAGTAGCTTTAAAAGACACTACTTAAGCACTAATCATTTCTCTTCAGATCATATCTACTAGCCACTACCTCCTAATAAAGATAACCAGAACATAACTATGGCAAAAAAATCAGATCGAGAACAGTAAGATTTGAAACTGCTGCTACATAGATATAATTATGCATAATTAAGTATTAGCTGAATTTAGAGGTCTTACTAATTAACAAAAAAAAATTATTTAAAAACTTGGGCAAACTAAATCACTTAGTTTCTAAGTCCATGGGTCTGTGTTTAATAGACAGGCAGGTGTATTACAGAGTACAATGTAAACACAAAAACTTACTCTGCCAGGACAAGTTGCAACACTCCTGCAGAGTTTTACTATAGCCAAGGATCTAAAGCCACTCTCAATACTCAACAGATCCATCCCACGGCAGAGTGCTCACACAACTAGAATCACCTCTCCCAACCTTCCCAATATCAACTACGGGATAATGCACACTACAGGGTGCTTCCTCCTCACCTCCAAGCACAGTGGGACTAGCACCAAATGAAGGGTGGTTTTCCCCTCAGTCTCTGGTAATAGGAGAGGCTGTGAACTTGCCATTTCTGATCTCACTAAACATAATAGCTGATAGAGTCACAGATGTTTGGAAGACTATTCCTGATAGGTACCTTTGCAGGTCTTACTAGACACCTGCAGCCCACAAATACTGTAAAGAAGTTTTATGAAAAGATAATCCAGAAGAGGGGGCAAAATGGACCTGGAAGAAAGTTACTGAGATCAATTTCTCTGCTATAATATAGCTAGATGGGCCTCAAAACTCCTATCTTCAAAGAATTCAAGCACTTAACACTGACGTAACACAGTACAGTGCCAAAACACGCTGTCATTTCTGCAGTGCTTTATGGAAGGTCCTCCAAGTTCTATGTTTTCTAAGATTTTATTGGAAAAAAAAAAAAAATCATAGAATGCCTAAGGGACCTCTAGAGGTCATCTAGTCCAACGCCTCTGCACACACAGGGCCACCTAGAGCACATGGCATGGCGCTGCATCTAAGCAGGTCTTGAAGATCTCCAGAGGAGACGCCACAACCTCTCTGGGCAGCCTGTTCCAGTGCTCTGTCACCCTCACTGTCAAAAAAAAAATGTCCTTAAGTTCCTGTGGAACTTTTGATGTTTCACTTTGTGGCCATTTCCTCTAGTTCTGTCAGTGGCCACCACTGAAAAGAGGCCAGCCCCATCCTCCTCACTGCCTCCCTTGAGGCACTTGTACACACTGATCAGGTCCCCTCTCAGCCTTCTCTTCTCCAGGCTGAACAGGCCCAGCTCCCTCAGCCTCTCCTCACAGGGCAGATGTTCCAGGCTCCTGATCATCCTTGTGGCCATGACTCTCTCTGGCAGCTCCACATCCCTCTTGTACTGGGAGGCCCAGAACTGGACACAGTGCTCCAGATGTGGCCTCACCAGGGCTGAGTAGAGGGGCAGGATCACCTCCCTCAACCTGCTGGAGACGCTCCTCTTAATGCACCCCAGGATCCCATTGGCCTTCTTGGCCACGAGGGCACCCTGCTGCCTCATGGTCAACCTGTCGTCCACCATGACGCCCAGGTCCTTCTCTGCAGAGCTGCTCTCCAGAAGGTCAGTCCTCAGTCGGTACTGGTGTCTGGGGTTATTCCTCCCCAGGCGCAGGACTGTGCACTTGGCCTTGTTGAATTTCATGAGGTTTCTCACCGCCCAGTTGTCCAGTCTGTAAAATTACTTTCTATTTACATTACAGGATGTTTTTGACTTTCTTGAATTAATATCAAATTAAAAACAGTCGCACATTAGAGTGTAATAACGTACCTTTCAGGTATATGTTTTGGAATTTCTATATCAAGTGACTTCAAATGAAAAAGTTTGATCTCACTTCCCATATTATTTGCTGCCATCACATCACAAGCAAGTTTATACATGGTTTTTGACAATTCACAGGCGTAGACATAAGGTGCTCCTGCCTTTTTTGCAAAAATACTGGGGGGGGGGGAAAAAAAAAAGTTTTCCTGTTTCAGTTTAAATCATTTTAGTATCATTTAAAGTATGACTAGATATAGAAATAGAAATAGGGAAGGTTCAGTATTTGCTCCATGGCTCTAAGAAAATAGCTCAAGGCCAAACATCCAAGTGAAATATCTTCTATATCAGCAATGATATAGAACAAGATGACATTATCTTAATACACAAAATATTATTGCTACCAAAGTATAGGAATGGCAGACGGATAACCCTCAGCTCTGCCAAGCCTATTCTTTGCAGAATTTCCATCAACATCTTTAATATTCCTGCCAAAAAAAAGACCACATATCACTTCATACTTATGGAGAAGATCCATAACCTTATTACTCCAGAACAAATACGAGTTCTCCAAATTGAAGAGTAGTTCTTAGCACAGAAAGAACATATAATCAGTCAAAAACATGTGTCCCACAAATGGTATTAGACTCTGACCTCAAAACTCAGTTACTTTTGAACTCTGTTTCCTTTAAGTTAAATAAAGACATACAGCAAACCACTGACATTCCACTATCACTCAGATTAAGTTTACATAGTTGCTAGACTGTAAGTTGGTTTCTATTAGTTAGGTCCCTATTTAACATGCACCTGGGACATACCTCAAGATTCCTGTTCCTGTTCCAATATCAAGAACCGATTTGCACCCAGAGCGTACCGCATTCTCTATTGCTTTTAGGTAAGTAAGATTCCTCTTGGTATCATTGAGCATGATGAAGTGCCACCGTTCCACGAGCCAGTTAGCAACACGGTAGAAATTCTCCTTTGCATCAGCAAAGTCTGGGTTAAGCTTCACTGCTTTGTGAAAATATCCAGCTGCCTCATCTCTAAAGCCCATTCTAATAGGTGTGACAAATAAATAAAAAGCATTAGTTTAGCTGCCAAGTATTTGCAGATCTGTAAAAAGATCCTAAACCAGTTGTGAAACAATTAAAATATACTTTAGTAAAAAAAAATAGTCTTCAAAATGAAACACCTCATATTAGTTTCTGAAATAATCGTTGAACATTCCAAGTGACGACGTAGCCAAAAAAGCCACTGGGTGCACCAATTACTCCATTTTTGGCAAACTACAACAGGTTTTTACAAGAGTTTTCTGTAATAATATAGTAGCAGGAACTCAGGAGCTTAGTCTCAGAGAGATTCATGTGGCAAAGGAATGCTACAAAATCTAGGACTGTTCTACTCTAAGGTGAATGTATTGCAAAACAACCAAATTCTGAGTTGCTGGTGTTTCCATTAACTGCAAATTTTTAAATTAAATTGAAACTTTTCTTTTAATACCTATTACATCACCTAAAAATCAGACAGTAATGAAAAACAGAATTTATAAAATGCAAGAAGTGAACCTATTTTAATATGATGGGAGAGTAACCCCTTAGAAACCATTTTAAAGAGGAATCACAAAAGAAACACGTTCAAAGCTACTTAGAGTTGCAATCTACAATTTCAATTAAACTTCATTTGTGAAAGACTTTAGGAGCCAAAGCAACCACAGAGTATCATACTTCACAAATTTTGAACAAAGTAGGAAAAGAATACTTTCTCCTACTAAATAAAAATATAAACTCAAACTAATCGTGTGTATATACGACTGGCTTACTTGAAAGATGTGTCATACAAACCTTAAGTAGCAGAATCAAGAGACAAACATACTCACTTCATTTAACAATTGTTAAAAACAATGCCTTTACTTTTGAATATTAACTGTATTTACCAGCATGTATTTTAGCACTATCTAGTCTACTTTTTAATCTGACAAACATGTGAAATTCAGTATTAATAGTACAGCAGGATGCACATACTTGCATTTACTTCTTTAGGCACATTTTATGCACCCCACTAAACGGGATATTGTTTATTGATATGCAATAAATAGTAAGCCTTACAAAAAGGAATGTACATGACTACAAACCTGAAAAGATGTTCTCCCATACTGTTACATATCACTTCATCATTGGGATAGAGTTCAAGTGCTTGCTCATAACAGTTAAATAGATCTTGAATCCGTGCTAGGGAATCTAGCTCTTCTGCCCATTTAAAGAGAGTAAATTGAAATGTTTCCTGGAAAATAAAACATTCACCATTGGGCAGATAATATTACATGAAACAGAACTGAGTCCTGAAAATACCTAGAGGTATCCTGGCAGGAACCTGAACATGTTCATTCCCATCAGTAGCACACATCTTAAGTGTCAAGAGATATCTCCCCCACTTAGTTGCCTTACATGGATAAGCAGAAATAGGCTCTCTCATGGATACAGAGTATCACCACTCTGAAACATACTAGTTTAATAAAAAGAGGCTCTAGTTAATCTGACACACAGAGCTTTAAAAGAAATGTTAAGCATGTTACAATCTTTCCCACGGGAGCATAAAGCTTACTGAATAAAATACTGTTTTTCTCTACTATTGTTTCCTGCTTTTGTTCCAAAGGATAAGAACAAGTTACATACAGCAAGTCACATACACAGAACACCAGAAAGCCTCAAGAGGAATATAATATTTAAACTGTCCCAAGGAACCCAGAGAGCACTTACTTTGACAGTGGCTTTTAACTCAGGAGCTAGATTTAGTACCAAGAGATAGTGAGCATAGGCGGTCCCAAAATCATCATCCTCCAGGCAGTGTTGAGCACTCTGCAGTGACCTGGAAATCAGCTCCTGCCTCCTGGCTTCCTGCCTGCCTCGATGGCTTCGAGAAGTCTTCGCATTGGTGGGGGGCATTTTGAAGGGCACCAACACTTCCTCTTCCTGAAATAAGTTATAGATGTCCTAAGCCATGAAAGCTACACACAGAACAGAAATATCAAGCGCTATTTTTATGGGCATTAAAGACAACACCTCCCAAACCTTAAGCACTTCAACGTTGTTAATTTTAGATTCTCAGCATGCTCTGTAAACTTTAAAACGAATATTCATCAGGTTATTTTTTCAGGACCAA
>VWPW01017597.1:34778-130797 GCA_013389825.1 Crypturellus undulatus | reverse complement strand
TCCGTGCGCAGCCGCCATTTCGGCGCCGGGCGGAAGTCCTGGCCGCGCACGCGCCCTGCTCGGGGTGCGGCCGCGGCGGAGGCCAACGCACACGAGAGCGCCGCGAGACGGCGAGCGGGGGCGGGGCGGCTGCCCGGCCGCCGTCCCCGCCCTCAGCAAGGCGGCGGCCTGGGGAGAGCGCTGGAGAGTGCCCCGAGGTTTTTAAGTGCCAACCTAACTGTGCTACGCTTTAGGATATTGCTGTTGTACCACTACAGCACTGCCACTCTACTGCTTCTCTGCCACGTAAACATACTCTCTCTATATACACACACGCATATGGAATGCTACATACTACATAGGTGGAATGATACACACTGTATATACATGCAAAGAATTAAAAAAAAAAAAAAATGCTTCTATTGGCCTTGTTCTTTTTCAAGAGAACCACGCAGAGCTGGTAGTTCAGCTCGCAGGAACACCGGGCTGGAAGCAGTCTTCAGTGCCACTGAACACAGTTCCTGCCTGTGGGCAGCAGGGGCCCATCAGCAGGACAGTCACACCAACAGAAGCTGCTACTCAAATTTATTTTTTTTTCCCCACCCTCTTAGTCTACTCTGATGGAAGGCTTGTAGGCTTGCTGCACTGACAGCAAATACCACCTTAAATGTATAGAGAATCTAGTGCAAAAAGTGCATATACTGCACAATCCTTGCCTACGATCACTCAGTAGATTCTAGTGTTTAAAACGAAAGAAGGGTGTTCAGCATCACCTACCTTTAAGTTATAAACAGTCCTAGCTATCTCTGACCTTTGATTGCTGATGACAGGACAAATCTGCAGCAAAGATTACAAAGACCAGAGCTCAACATTTTGCTCCCATTCTCCAGTGCCCAGTCTTGCTCTTTCACACACCCATGACACCTTTTTCCAGTGAGAAGTCAGTGCAGACTACGCATTCCCAGGAGCAACAGCATGCAGGGCCCTGGAGAACAGATCTTCTCCAATAAAAGACTTTTTTAAAAAGGCAAAGAGTTCATTTGGTCTTGCCCTACTTCTAGCACAGGAACAAGCTATGGCATTGTTTACTAATTATGAAGTCTCAGGAAACTGTTCTTCCTTGCTTTCTATCTCTCAACACATGGAGCTGAATGCAGCTTTCCCAGGCTTTTACAGCTATGGATATTGTAGATACTTTGGCTTTTGTAAGCCAGATGAACAGCATTTAAATATTAGGCCAACAGCTTGAACAAAGTGAAAGTTATAAATATGAAGAGAGGGAGGGAGAAGGGAGAGAGTCTAAGAAAAACAATGTAGCTGAAACTGTTCATGGCAATATAAGCACGGACAAAAATCTCCAGATTTTAAAGTGAAGAGAACTATAAAGAAAGAACCAAAAACAGGTAATTTGAACACCATTATGATCCACTTCCCATGAAGGAAAGATATGCTAGAAAAGCCTAAAATAAGAAATGATAGAGCACATGTCTCAAGTCCAAGAAAGTATGCAAATATTACTGACAGTATCTAATAGCTTATTAAATCAACAGATATTAATATGAAAAATGTCAAGCTTACAAGTTCCCAAATCTTCTTTCAAGTCTGAAAGCTGAAAACTTCAAAACTAGTTAAAGGTGGAGACCAAACTTCATGAAGTTGGCATCACTGTGCTAACTTCAACAAACAAAATCATTAGCAGCTGGGGGATATGTAGAAGAATAACATAATAGCAATTATCACCTGTGGATAGTAAAACATGCCAGGAGCTATAATATGATCAAATACTGTAAAGGGTGAGTATCTCTGCTGGCTCCATGATTCTCCAAACCCTACCAACCATCTTTACAGGTCAGAAAATGCCACATACATTGCATAAATGTTTTACTATACTTAAATAAGCATAAATTCAGTACTATGTGCTAATTTGACCCAATTTAAGTTTGTGGGAGAAGGCTATTAAAAATTTTTAATATTAAATTCTTGCAACTTGGAAGAATCAGCTTATTTCAAAAGGCAGAGAGGATATTGATTAATCCCATACTCAGACTGTACTTTTCATGAGGAAAAGAGTGGCAACAGGATATAATGTTTACAACTCTGTATATAATCGCACATATTTTGTTGCATAAAACTTGTGACATAAAGGAGTTTCAGAAAAGAATATCCATCTTCTCGTAGTATATATGCAAATATATGATAGTTGTTTTTCAAGTTGAACACAACTGCATGTTGCAAGTGGCAGGAGCCTATAGCAATGTAATAGAGATCTTGTTACTTAAACAAAAACTACATTTGCTACTTTCTAACCCATCTCACATGCAGATCAAAGACAATCAGCTACAGGAAAATAAATTATAATGTAGTGTTTGATAAAAATCAAGATATTGAAGCAAACATACTAGAATGTTAGGAGGCAATATATAAGAAAGCTTAGGCTATGTTCTATAAAATGACTTAATGATAGCATTTCATGCTTGCAATGATGGGGAAAGGAAAATACACAGTATATGGACAGGATGTTGCCAGGCCCTCATAGTTCGACAAGCGGGTATAGGAAAGCTGTAATATTTGATAATCTTCATTAGGTAATTGAAAGAGTTTTCCAGACTGGCCCTTCTAACCTTCATCAGTAAAGAAAGTGCAACTATTTCCAATATTTTTGTTAACTTAAATAACTTTATTTTTCTTCAGTCTGTTTCCTGTTGTAATGACAGAACTCTGTCATTACAGAGGAGTTAGAAAACATTTTGAATTGGTGGGTAAAGTTTTGAGAGGTGTATTTAATCATTTTCTGTATCTGCTGTTCAGATATCAACAGATGACTAACAGGGCGTAACATCAACACAGTAGTAAATTTGCCGCTAGGTTTGTTATACACAGTAAATATAAGTTATCTATTTTTATCCTCCAGGATATATACGATAGCTTATATAGCTTTATTTTTATTTGTAGGATTGATTGTCCTTATCATCTCTACGTATGTATTTCTGCTGGACTATTGCTACTTCTCTGAAGTAGAAGAGAACTCATTTTCTAGGTAGGCAGACCAGTTTCTATCATGACAGCCCCATAATGGGGCTGTCATGATAGTATAAGTTTTAGACTTTGCACGTTTTCGCCAGGTAAAAATCTCAGGGTTAAATAAGGCATTCAGATTGCTATTGTCTTTCTGAAATTTGAACTTAAGCAACAGCACATGATGTAAGCAGTTTGATTACTTTCCAACATTTCAGTGGAATGGCAAGAAGAAAATTATAGTAACTATAAACAAACAGAAGAATACTAGCCTTGTTTTAATCCTGAAGACAAGCACAAGAGTAATCAAACTGTTCATGGAAAGCACATTTACTCTTGAAATGCTGTTCCAATAATCTAAATGGAGATGATTGTAGAGGTTTTTTTTTTTTAATTTTATTTTAAAATATATTTTTAAAACATTTTAAGGTGTTTTAAAATCTGTTTGAGTAGCAGGGTGATTTTCTCAGTTAAGTAATTCCAGCAAATAAATATCACAGCAGATAAGATGATCTGGGAATAAGGATATTTGTTTGAAGAGCTGGATGTTTTGGGGGCCAATCACAACACCCCCCAGGTCTGCTATGATTTCAGACAAACCACTTGTATTTTTAAAAAGCAACTGATTTTGAGGGACCCAACATCCCTTTCCTCCCACCCCTACTGCAAGCTTTACCTTTCAAAGATGCTGAACACTCATGGATCCAAACGGTTTCGGCTGTGAATATATCGCTTTTCTAAAAGATCACACCACTTTTCTCCTTACTACTATTAGTATTACCATACATGGGTATGTATTTATTTACATCTGGTTCTGATTATGAGAAGATGGAACAAGGATGGAACAATAAATAAAAACTAGTAGCTCTAGCATGTAAAGTGTACCAAAGAAATGCCTAAAAACATACTTTAGAGGACAGTAAACAGAGGACAGTATCTAATAATAATCATTAAAAAGTTCAAGTTGCAATTAAGATGAGTTTTAGGAGCTAATTGCTCATGAGCTGTTTAATTACATTACCTTATCTTATTTTCCTTATCCACATGAGCAATGAAGATGTTGTCTGCCTGCCTTTCATCCCCAAATTCTGTGCTTACTCACTGGAGCTCAGCGACCACTATGAAGTTTGTAATACACAAACAGAGATAAGCAAGGTATTCAGAAAGCACAGGTTTGCAAGTTTGAATCCTACCTGACACCAGATTCCACCAACATGAGTAAAATTTACACAAGATTCCTGAAAGGTCAAACTGCTTCCATGTATAACTGCCTGCAGGACTGAATCCTGGGGTTAAAGAGTAGAAATACTTAAGGTACAAAGGTCAGCTACCTTTGTTACAGTCTCTTCTAGAAGTCTTAGGCACAGCTTTTAAAACAAAGTTGAAAATGAGAATTTTTATTACTGATCTTTAAAGCCCAAAGTCATATCCTAAAAGATAAATATGTCTGTGCTTTCTCCAGCAAGTATAGAATAGGCTTAAGCATGTACCCAACAGTAATAAAATTAAATCAACAGCAAAGTTTCAAGAGGAGCAGGAGCTAATAATACTTCTGCCAAAAGAAAGCATCTGAATTACGTAGAAAATGGGGTCAGCCACATCTTTGACTAAAACATATACCCCATAATCATCTTAAAAAGAATCCCATTAAATCACTATGTTTTGCATTGCTGTTAAAGACAAACCTTCAGAATCAGAGAATTATTATGAAATTAAAAAAAATGTATTAATTGCATTTATTTATCAAACAGACAAAAAAATAGTACTGGGCTAAATGGACTTCAACATCTCACTCTTGCAATGGAACCTGTTCCCCAGGAATTACATCTGTGTTAGATTTTAAGTGAAAGCAAAGGTGAGCATTAACTCTTAACCCATATTACTCTTCATCCAAGTGATATCTCATTAACAGCGAGCACAACAGAAGACCAGAACCTATCGACAGGCGACACCAGCCCTCTTTAACAGCAGACCCTCACACAGTACAGAGCTAAAAACACAACTAATGTAGCATGAAACAGTCAACAGCTTTATACCTGTTTCCACATAGAACCTGCTTAATTTCTGAAGCCCCAACAACGTTTCTCTTTGGTGAGCTGCCTCTCCTGCTTTAGCCACCTTGTGCTGAGCACATCCTTGAAACCCTGGGCCAAAACACCTGGGCACAGGGCTGATTACATTGCCCACGCGCGCCCACCAGGCCCACGCAGCTCCCTCACCCCGGAGCCCTTGCGTGCCCCCACACCGGGATGCTGCGTGGCTTTCCTCGCGCCTCTCTGTACAGGGGCTTCTGGAAGCTTCTATAGCAACTGCTGAGGGGAAACAGGGAAGGAAAGAGCAACGAGAAGCAGCTGGAGGGCCCGTTCCGAAGGGCAGTGTCTCCACTTTATTGGCAGCTGCGCGGCCCCCTCGCTGCCCCTGCTCCCCGCCCCGGGGCCCCGCGCACGTGCCCGCCCTCGCGAGGGGGTGAGGCGGCCTTAGCGACCGTTAACGGCCGAGGGCGGCGCGCGAGTCCGTGCCCAGCCTTGTGTAACGGCCGCCCGCCTGCCGCCTGTCGTGGGGAGAGGCGGCCAGGGAGGCGGCGGCAGCGGGGCCGTCCTCTTGTGCTGGGGGAGGCGGTGCTGCCGCCGGCGCAGCGGGCCGCCCCTAGCCGCGCAAAGGGCGGTGGTGGCGGGCGGCTCTGCCCGGCTCAGCCCTACCCGCCTCTGCCCGCGCCCGCCGAGCGCGGGGGGAGCCGCCTCCGCTTCGCCTTTGTGGCCGCGGCTGCCGTGTCGCTGCCGCGGGGCTGCCGGCCCCGGGACCCCTCCGGCCCTGTGAGCCGCCTGCTGAGGCAATCGCTGCTGCTGGTGCTGCCGAGCCGGGCGGCGTTTGCGCGGCGCGGCGGCAGCCATGGGGCTGCAGCCCTTGGAGTTCAGTGACTGCTACCTGGACAGCCCCTGGTTCCGGGAACGCGTGCGAGCGCACGAGGCCGAGCTGGACAAAACGAGCAAGTTCATCAAGGAGCTGCTGAAGGACGGCAAGAACTTGATCGCCGCGACCAAAAGTGAGGAGCAGGGGCGCGGGGGGCGGCGGCGCTGGGAAAGGGGCTCCCTGCGGGCTCGGAGCCGCCGCTGCGGCCGAGCGGGGCCTCGCAGGGGTCCCGACCGCTGCGGCCGCCCCCCGCTTCCTTGGGTTTTACCTTTAAGCCAGCGGTGGCCGCTTTTGTCGCCGCGAGGTTAAGGCGCCTTCAGGAGTTACGAGGCTCTTATTTCTGCAGTGGCAGCGCTAGTCGGCAGCTTTGTCTTTGGCCTCCTAAAATTTGATGTTGACTTTTAATGTTGCGTTTTACTCCTTGAATCTGCATATATAAGGGCAACTGTTGTGGTTTTGTGAAAAATCTTGTTTTTCTCATGAATGCCCCTGTTAATGCATGTTCTTAACATAATGTTGTGGTAATGTAATTTCTTCACTTTAACTTTAGCCATAGTAGGATAGTCTCCTAAATGTCTGCTAGGATGATTAACTCTAATAATTATCCAACTAAATCACTAATGCAGCAGCCTGGCACTGTGATCTCAAAAGTATCTTGCATTTTTCAATATTGTGGCAAACTTTAAAGACAGTGAAGCACAGGCTTGAAGGTACTGCCTTTAAGTAAGGAGTGGGGATTTAGCCAGTGGTTTGGGTAATGCAGTTGCCTGGGTATGATGAGAATCTTTAAAACTGAGGTAGCTTGTTTTATGCAATTAAATTACTCTTTATTATTTTCATTTCTGATGTGGCATGGGTAGCAAGAATAGAACGTGCTTTATCAGTTTTCACTTGTTTGTATCTGTTTTTTGTTAGTCATTTATTTTCAGTCTTTGCAAATCATATGTGTCTTGATTATTTGAAATCTGTGACTTGAAGAGTACTAATCAGTACTAATTATCCTAAGTTGGAGTACAAAGTAAAAAAGTCTTCCTGAGGGTGGAAGAGAAAGGTATTAGGAAATCGCTCTACCTTGCTTCTACCTACCAAGCATCTAGGTGGAATATTTTGTTAACTACCAAACCTGCTTAGTTTTTCGTGTACTGTTTGCACAGAACTTGAGAATCTGCAGCTGATGGCAGCGGATGGTGACTTTTGTGAGCCTCCTGTCCCCAGCAGCGTCCCGTGCCAGTGTTTTTGCCTTGATTCGTGATGCGTGGTGGTCTTAGCTGCACAGGGTGGGAGCTGAGGCACACTTATCCTGAGCATGGGCTGAGTGTGCTTGGTAAAATCTTTAGGGCTGCCTCATAGGAAATACCTAGAGAAGCTAACTGGAATTCTGTCCAGTGTTCAGACCAAAGCAGTTCCTTTTCTTCTGAGATTCCAGTCAGAAATTGTCTGCTTGAGTTTAGATGCTGTGCCTCTAACTTTAAAATGCCTATGCATCAGCATGTTTGAGAAGTGGAAACTGAGATTAAGTCCTTCCTAGCATGTTTTGGGTTTCTGTAGTTGTCTCTTCCTTTCACAGTGCCCTGTGTATCAGGATTAGAGCAAGCTGGGTGCTCTGCTTGCTGCTCTTCTGCTGCTGCTGCTAAAGCATTGCCACTGCTCAGCAGGGTTAAAAGGCAGAGAAAGCACAAGCAGCAGTGTAATGTTAAAACCCCAGTGGTCAGGCCACTTTTCAGAAAAAGTCATTGGCATCTGAGTTCCTGATTACTGAATATTTGTTCTGAAAAAATGGACTGAAGAAGTGGTCTAGACACAGAGCTGTTCATCCCTGTCAGGGCTGTGTTTTTGGCACAGACTGGCTTGCCACAAGCTAGAGAACGTAGTAGTGAAACAGGGCACCGTTAGAGTTTGGGTGACTCCGTCTTAGTCAACAGATGAGTAAGGTTTTGGGAAATAGGTTTAGTCTTTTGAATGAAAAATGTCATCTCAAGAATATCTAAAATATTTCTCTATTTTTAGAGACAGGTAAATAATAACAACAAAAAAAGGGTCTGTAGGAATGAACTGGTTGCACACAGGCTGTCTGCCTTTTCCTCTCAACTGCTCTCAATATCTTACTATTTTTATTTTACTTGTAAAGCAGTATCTTAGAAGTGCCAGGAGAATGCTATAGGTGTGAATAAAACCAAGATTGCTTAATAGGTCCCACTTCCTGTTTAGCAGATGACAGTATAGCTGGCTCAGATGCTGCCTGCACTGGGTTATGTCTTGAGACATGGTAAGGAGATACCACTTCCACTCCCTCTAGTCATAGGAGTTGCCAATGTCTCGCAGGACAAACCAGTGACATCTGTCTTCCTTCCATTTGTCCCCTCAACTGTGTGTATATTTTCCTCCCAGAACTCAGCAGAATTGACTTTCCTAGTGCAATACTATATGTCTTAAAAAAAAAAAAAAAGTTTGCACTCGTAAAATTGTTGAGTTGCCAGTCTCCAGGATGAGGCATACTTCAAATGTTCTTCACACTTTTAAGTCTCAATTGTTTCAAGAATCTGATAGAAAGATAAACACGACTGAGTCAGAGCTGTCTCTTATTTCCTGTGTAATGGCTTGAAACAGAGTTGTCTAGTTCCAACTAAATATTGGAAGAATGAATAAACAATAGATGGCATAACTGTGAATGGATTCTTCTTTTCATTTTTATTGTAGTTATTTTTTTCTCACTACTAATGATCAGTAAATACAAGGCAGTACACGGATATGCCTTTAAAATAGAAATACGATATTTCTCAAGGGATTCCAGTCCAGTTAAACAACTAAGGATCAAAATAGTTTATAAATAACTTTTGGATAGAGCTAGTTGTTATTTTGTTGAGAGGAAGAATTTAAAGGCCTGATAGGTGGATCCTTATTCTGAAATAAAACAAATTGAAATTTGAGAAATTTGGTTGTGAGCTCTTGTTGTCCCGAAGCTGCAAATTGTTAGAAGATAAAGAACACACAAGATAAATATTGCATGTTTGCCTCCTTATTCTTCTCCTTGTGTTGGTTCAATTTGTGGTCACTTGAGGTGAGTATGGGATTTGGTTGGAGTTTTTGATTTTTTTTTTTTTTTTTTTTAATAAGTGTTGCCTCTTGGAAGGCATTGAAGATCATCTCCTGTATGAAATGCATCAATACAAAATTTTGTAACAGCAGGATTTTCTATACCTATCTGCACGCCACATTATTCAAATACTCTTATTATTAGGAAAACTTGTGCTGGAATCCAGAGGAGCCACCTTCACTTGTGCCTGGACAAACTTGCTCTTCAGCAGCTTGATTATGCAGTTTTTACTGAAGTGAATCTGGGTCTCATTAATGTTGTCCACAGTCTGTTTTGGCTAAGAACAGGGTAACTCCTACTATACCCTGAAGTTTGGCTTATGAAATATATGTTCTGGAAGATGGCCATTGTTTTTGGTGCAGGAGAGGAGGAAAATAGGTATTTTCAGCAACTAATCTCTGCAGGTAGTGTACTAAGGCATCTAGTGGCCTTTATTGCTATTTTTTCTGTATTTTACAGGAGACAGTCTTTGCACTCTTCCAGAAAGAGAATACAAAACAAAAACTGAATTTCTTTCATCTGTAGAAACAGTTTGTTGGAATATAAGGGGTTATGGCTAATTATTACTGAAGAATGTCTGAGGACCTAGGCCGGGGAGTGTTTCGTGTGCGTGAGGAAAAAAAAATAATAGTGTTTTCTCTTCCCACTGAGATATTCTTAGTTATTAGTCATCGTTCTTCTACAAGTTTGCCATCAAGAAGATAAGCAGACTGGAAATCATGTTGACAATGGAAATAAAGCTCTTCCTAATCCCATCCCTGACCAAGCAGGATAAGGGTGTGTCTTTCTTTTAAAGAAGTTGACTGGAAAAAAAAAATCCTAATCCAAATCCAGAACTTGATTAAATGTCTGACTTGGTCAGACACCTATCTTTTGGCCAGCTATGTTGTATCAAGGAACTGGTCTAGGTGGGCTTTTGGTTTGAGCCAATAAGGATGTCGTTAGTAAAGACTATTGTAATTTTCATAACAACTCAGGATAACAGGCAGTTTGAGAAGGCTAAGACAGATAGAAATTTCGTGCCCGTGAGAAGGACCTACTTATGTTAACGTAATTGAGTGTTGATTTTCTCTTTCCAGTAAGCTAATCACCCCTGCGAGGGCCTAATTACTATGGATAGTGACTAACTCTCTGTCTTCCTGTGCCCCTCAACTTGTAGATAAACTTGTTTCTATATAAAGATTAGGGAAGATTTTCTTTCTAAAAAGAAAATATACCATAAAACATTACATAGCTCCACCCAAAGTAAGACATTCGCTGCTATGTCAGTAGCTATAAAAAGTGTCACGGTCATTCTGTGCAGGATGCCAGTTTCTCATCTTTAATCATGTCTTTTTAGCTTGGATTACTAACTAGCTCCGTTACCACCTTTATCCTGTAGATGTTCTATGGTTCACTTTTTTTTTTTTTCCTTCTTCCGAAAGAGCGTTCTGCTACTACAGAGGAGAAAATCTTCCCAGACTTTCTTCTCTTCTCTTCTCTTCTCTTCTCTTCTCTTCTCTTCTCTTCTCTTCTCTTCTCTTCTCTTCTCTTCTTTTTTTTTTGTAAGAGCTGTACTTATTGCAGTACTTATCCCCCAAACACCTGGATTTTTTTAAATATTCTATAATTAATATATGTAGTTCACTTAGACTTTTTGCTCTTTTGTTTTACAACGCAAACTTTAATCATAGTGTTTTGATAGACTATGTTGTGCCTTTTCAGGGGAATTTTTGTGACTTGCTAATGTTTAATGGGGTTTCCTGTAGAGTTTAAAGTCTAGAGATTCTCTCTAATGCTACTTTTTTGAATTTCCAAGCCAGACTGATTGTACTATGACAATTGTTACAGGGATGTCATGACATACTACCTTGACCATCTTTTCAATGTCTTTATGTTTTTTGAGGTTGGGGATTAGGATACTATGAGCAGGTACATGCATTTCGGGAATATCTGGTAAATGTAAAATATATTCTTAGATGAGTTTGAGCACATATTGGGAGAACAGTTAAAAAACTACTGTTCATAGCATTTATCTTATCTCGCTTCTGGTGGTTGCTGCCACCCACATTAGTTGACCGTTTTAATCAGTACCCCAAATCTATCTTGTTGTTAAGTCATACCTACGTTCTTTGACAGTTTAAACTAAGCCACCCAATTTTGCAAAGAAATAGTTGAGATAGGCAGATGTGTGTTCTATCTTGCCAGCTCCTGTGGAGCTTGTACCCATTGAATGTGACTGTGGTGGAAGAAAAGGCAGCTACCATGGGTGCAGTTAAAAATGCCCTGTGTTGTATGCCTAGGATGCTGATGTGTACCTGGTATCCAAAATTCATGTTTAGGTATTTTGGTGAGAAAGAAGATACCAGAATGGAGATACTTCAAGAGAAATCTGTGGCTGGGCTTACACTGTTCTCAAATTCTTCCTTTAACAAACATTTTCAGAAGTTTGTAAGAGAGAGACCATGTATTATGTTTTACTTTTTCCATACCTGCTTGCACACCTCAGCTAAGATACCTTTTCTTTGAGTGACTTTTCCTTTGTTCTGTTCCATCCAGTTTTATTTCCTCTCCCTGTTCCTTACTTTTCTGTGCATTTCCTCATCTTTCAAGAAAAAATAGAAAAAAAAAATCAGGCCTTTAGAAGCTATGTGACTATAGCAGGTCAAGGCCAGATCAGAACTTCTTGTAAACTGTCTAGGTTGGGATTCTCTTCTGTAGGAAAGAAGCAGTGGGAGGAAAAATCTAATCTAAAGAGAGTTGGAAAATTAAAGTCTTCCTAAACTGGTGTGGTTTTACTACTGCCCACACCTTTGTGGAAAGGTACTGTTGCTGGTTGTTGCCTCTCTAGTTCAGAGGACTGGCCAGGTGGGAGTTATCAGTTGATGAGCTGGATTTGAGGGAAGCTTTTATTGCTCTCAGTAAATCTGTGTCCCTGTTCCCTCACTCACTGCCCTTGCTTTTTTTTTTTTTTTTTTTAAATTTATTTATTTATTTCAATTTGGCAAGTAAAATTGAGTATCTGGGACAAAACTGAGAGGGACTGTGTCTCAGAGTGGGGCAGGAGGTCTGGTGTCCAGGAGAATGTCCTCAGCCACTCTGCTGCTGGTAAGAGTTCTTCAAAATTTGTCTGCTTTCTCCTTTAGGCTGAAGGATGCAGGTGAAGAGAATGAATTCATGACAAAGAAATTTGTGCTGGATTTGTAGAATTTCAGCCATAGGTAATTAGCCTATGATTTTGAACCTCAAAAGTGGGACTCTAAGTTTTCATCTGTCTAAGCTATACTTTTGGTGGTCTTAATATGTCATTTTATCAGTCATCAGAAAATGAGTTGTGTGCTTTAGAAAAATTAGTAATATTTAAATGTAAGTATGTTAGAACAAAAAAAATCTTTAAAAAGTTAGCACAGATACATGTAATGGATTAAAGTAAAAATGTGGTTTCTTAGAAAAGGCTTTTTTTATAGAAGAAAAACCCCAGCTTGCAGACAGGCTCAGGGAGCATGATGCCAGGTCACTAAGGACTTGCCAGAGACTTTTCAAAATACCATTTTGGCAGTAGGTTATATGTTTATGTGGCTGAATTTGTAACTTCTGTAACAGACTGTGCGAACATTGTGCAGTGTTGGCCTTTGAAATCCATTGGTCCTTTGAAAACAAAACAGTTGAATTTACATTGGTAATCCTTTTTTTTTTTTTTCTCTTTTCGTGTGAAAATATCAAGTTAAATGCTCTCTGTGTAGCAAAAACCATGGCCATATTAACAAATACAGCTATAAGCTGACTGACTGTTTCTCTAGCTTTGTCAGTTCAGCATGTTTGGGTGCTTTCAAACTAAATCTGACTTTCTTATAGAATATTTTTTCTACTCATACACATTCTTGCTCTGTGGCTATATTATTCTATTTCTATTGTACATCTCACATCTTTTTTCTTTTATACTTTCAGTTGTTTTAAAATGAATAGTTTTAAATTCCTGTTATGTCTCTATCTGGCTCTTATGGTATTCCAGCAAATCCAACACCTTTGGCAAAAGAAATAAAGCTACATAGGCATTTTGCATCCTTTATGATTTCTTCTACTTCCAATAACAGTAGCACATGTTAAAACCCCCAACCAGAATCTCCTCTATCCCATGGCCAGTGATTTTTACAGTACACATGTGTGTCTGCTGGCATCAGATGTGCCCTACAGCTGAGACTTGGGAGCAAGACACCTGGCTGGGGGACACTCCACTATAGTGGGGAAGGAATTAAGCTCATCAGCTGTATAAATTTCCTTCTGGCACTTGTTTCTTTCCTTTTATGGCAGTGTTTAGGTATGTTTTCTGGAAATATGAGGTTAGGCTCAGAAATTCAGCTCAAATTTCTGTGTAATGTAATGAACTAAGAAAACATCTGTGTTATTCCCTTGAGTCTTACGTGTAGGATTGTGACCTTCTGTTCAGATGAACTTTGCTGAGGGCCTAGAGTAAGACTGAAGGAGTTTGAGGGCTAGGTAATTAAGGAGACCACAGTTTAAGATAAACTGAAATGTTTTCTCTGGCTTGAAAAGACTCATCTGTCCCCTGAAGAATCCAGACACTTGGGAACTGATGGTTTTATTTCTAAGCTGTGCTTAAGAAGTGTGATCTGTTCCGAGGGAATGATCACTGGAAATGCCCTCCTGGAGGGTTAGATTGGCAGATCGGAAGATGTATGAGAAGGGCTGTGTGTACATCTGGCCTAGTTCCCATGATGACTGATGTAGCTGAAAATCACTTTGTAATGTCTGAATTTAAGAAGTAGAGCTCCTTTAAGCTAATGTCGTAGCTGCAACCATAAGTTTGCAAATGTAGTTTTGAGACCAGTCAGATGCGATCATTTTTGTTTACTTCTCTGGAAATTCTGTCTTCCTTCTCTGATAACCACTTTTACATGCCAGTAATTGGAATGTGACTGAATTCCTCTTTTTTTTTTTAATTACTACTCTGTGTTTGTTGCCAGTCTTGAGGATCTTTCAGTAGTGGAAGCATTTTCTTATGTCTGCAAATTAAATTAAATTAAGGGATCTCTTCTACAAGTAGATTTTTATCTAGTGGTAAGCACAATATATGCTGTATGTCCTTTTCACATCTTGTCTTTTGCAACTTGTTTGACTCTTTCACTATATAATTTGAAAAAAAAAAAAAAAAGCATATTTCATAGGGCCAACCAGAGGCTAGGTGCCAAACAAGTGAATTAAATGAAAGAAATAAACAAACTCCTTCCCTTAAAGGCCAAAGTTGTTCTGTCTTTTCTTTTAATCGGTAGTTTTATGACGCGGATAAAAAGCAAGAGAAATGACTTTGGCAAACCCTTCATTTTATCACTCTCTTTCCAATGCTGTTTAAGCTCATGCCTGACATTTGGTGAGGCTTGTTTATGAGGTATTTCACAAATGCTGAAATGTCAGAGTAGTGTTGAGCATTTGTCCCTTTTGCAAAGCAGCAAGCCAGACTGAATTCACCACTTTTTGTTCTGTAAGCAGTATTTGAGTTGAGTGGTAGTTATAAAGGCTGTTCTTTTTATTTATTTATTTATTTATTTAATCCTCTTCAAGTAAATCAGCTTACAATAGATTCTGATAGGATAATGTGTTGTATTCTCCTACAGTAAAGTTTTAGACATCTCAGTGTGGAGGGCAGTGTGAACTCGAAGTATCTTTCTTGCTCTTGCCATGCATATTATTCAAGTAGAAGTTTAAGTCAGCAGTTTAACTTTTCTGAAGTTCATAGCATGTAGTCAAGCACTTTCTATGGAAATGCTAATTTATGAAGAAAAATTGCGGCAGACCATTTTTGTTATAGTGCTATCTAAAGTGTTGTGTATGCAAGAGAAAGTCTTGATACTTTATTGAGAATTAAGTTGGCACTATTGATGTCAATGCATTTGAAAATAAAATCAGAAATCAAGATGTTAGTCGAGAAAAGTAGCAGTCTTGTTTCAGCTGAAGCAAGCAACTTGATTACATTAGAGTATTTTTGTTTGTTTTCTTCCAGCTTCTGCCTGGTAAATAGTAGGATTTCTGTTAATGGAAATCGACCGTATCTTAAAAGAAATACATAAGAAAAACAAACAAGCAAAACACATTCTGCTACACAGTAAAACAAATACACAAGCAAATGCCAAACCCTTCTGCTGCAGAATCATCAAGCAAAACCCAAGCATTCAGTTGAGTTTTAATTTCAATCCTTACTTAGCTAAAGATTTTATATAAACTTTCTGGGATCAGTAGCTGTTGTAATAACTATAGCTAGCCTATAGCAAACCTTCAGGATCCTATTTAGGATACTTCTGATGTCTCAGATTTGAAACAAAATCTTTTTTTTAAAATAATTTGTCTTTAAGTCTAGACAGAATTACCTTTGGAGTAAGGAACCGTTCTGCATCATGGAAACTTTTTTTTTAAGCCTTCTCTTTCAATTTGTCTTTTAAATACAGAAATTTCCTACATTTTAATAGTGATTAGGAGCTGATCTCACACGTCATGAGAAAACATTATTGAATAGCCTTATTGGAACATTGCTTCCTGAATGCTATTCTTAGTGTTGTAACTGAAAGAGATATGAGCAGCTGCCGCATTGCACTCTTGAGTGCTCAGCTGCGTGAGCCAGGATAGCATTCCCAAAGGGATAAGCAGAAGCACTCGGGGAAGCCAGGAAGGAATTTTGCTGGGAAATAGTTGAGAGCAGCTCAATGTGTTGTGTATGTGTCATCTTTTCTCTCTTCTAGAGTTCTTCCTTCCGAGAAGCCTCAGTAGAGTGACTTTTAGATTCATAGATGCTGGAGACTGCTGCCTCGCTCACCCAATTTCATGTTTGTAGCTACCTATTGTGGTTTAAAAAAAATAGAGCAAATATATTTGAATGTGTTAGCTTGGAGAGTAAGTAAGGTAATGTAAGCAGGAAAGGTGCAATAGGATGGATTTTAGTACATGCTAGTATGAGGGTCCCGAGGAGAGTTGGGGTTACAGCTACCAGGAAGGAATAAAATGAGTTTTTACTCCTGAACCATGTACCTCTAGTCTCTTGCTAGATTTTGGAAGACCTCTCTTCTCTGGAAGACCTCTGGAAGACCCTCTCTCATCTCCACTCCTTTTTTCCTTCTCCGCTTTATTTATTTATTTATTTATTTATTTATTTATTTTTCGTTAGTTTCCTTTTTACTTCCTGACGGTGCTATTTCCTGTTAAATAGTAATTTACTCTAAAAAGAGTAAGACTAGGATGAGTGCTGTCCATGGAGAAAGAGTGTTGCCCATTGGTGGCACTGCTTGTGCTACAGGAGATAGACTCTTTGCTGGCAAGTTGCTGACAAAGCTAGTAGACATGTGGCTCCCCCCTTCACCTCAGCCCAAGTAAATTGCCGTACCTCCTGTCTGTGAGATGGTGTAGTGTTTTGAGATCCTTTATGTCACAGAGGTAAGATGTATATTTATTCTAAATGGATATGGAATGTGCTGAGGAGACTGAGAGTTACTGCTTTTATATACACACACCCTCTATGGTGCCAAAGTGAAATGTGGCATTTACATCTAATTTACATCTACTGACTTAATCCTTCTGCCTATCCTTAACACTGTGAAGTAATTAAGGAAATTCTCCTTTACTGAGTTCTTGGTTTGACCTATAACAGTGCAGTGAACTGTTTGGTGTGGGATAGCTTTGGATACAATTCCCCTATTTAGGTTTAGCACTAGAAAAAGCAGTTGAAAGGAACTATGAGCATGAAATATAATCAGAAAAATATGGGTATGATAACTTTTAACTATCAGACCAATTCCAGCCTGTTTTAAGTCAAGGGATAATGACTTTCCAGTGTTTTATTTGTAGCATTGTTTCTTCTGTCATGTAAACTATGTACAATGTAACATGCATAAATAGGAGATTAATCTTTAACAAAAGAAACTCTTAACCTACATATCACTTGAAAATATTTGAAATGCATATTGTAATTTAGATGTTAATCTGCCAATACCCTGCATGGAAGGTTGGCTGCTAATTCTGTTTACAGATGTGAAGTGAGAGACCTGGTGATTAGACAAGATTGCACATTGAGTCTTTGCTGGAGCTGGTAATTAGGAGGCCCTGAGATATTTACCTTGTTATCAGTGCATTAGAATATCTCTTTTTGTAAGATAAATTGCAGAAGTTGGCATTGTATTTATGACTGCTTTAGATTATGCCCTACCAACTGAATTTTCTAAGTGATAATTGGAACTGTTTCGGACTGGGGCTTGCATATTAAAAGGAGATATGTTATATTTTAGATGCCTGGTTTTAGCACGCGGGCTTATTAAATATTCTTGCAAGGTTCTGATCACATTTGCTTGATTCTCTATACATTCTGAAATATCAACAGAAAAGGTGAGGTTGTACTTACCTTGATAGTTCTGTCAGACCCAGTAATAGGTGGGCTTCTGCTGGCCTGAAATGTATCCTAAACCCACTGGTCAATTCCAGAACTATATCCAGTCAGGCAATTTACAGAGCCTGTGCTGATCTGGGTACGTGGACTTTGGCTTATCTCAAACTTCCATTGTATCTAACAGCTTGTGCCAGCTGCAGCCATAGGCTGCCGTCACACCCTGTACCTGTGCTGACATTGGTGCTGGTGCTGGCTCTATTTCTCTGAATTAAACCTGCCCCAAACTTCTACTTGCTTTAGTCTGACAGAGATGTAGATGTAGCCAGTTGTGCACTTGCAAATTTATTGCCACTACTTGCTCACTTTTCTTTTGCCCTAACTCTGTAGCCCTACCAACTCAGTTTCTGTCCTAGCAGGTGGTTATTACTGATACCTAAATTTAGCTCGAAATTGTTTCTTCTGAACCAAGTTTTAATCCTAATTTGGTGTCTGCAGCCTTTTGCTGATACAAACCAAAGAAGGAAGCTTTCCCTGAGAGTGCCAGCCTCTCTCATTGTTTCCTTGCCATGTTGAACTCAACTGACTATTCCTGCTGGTTGCTACCCAGCTCTGAACTGGATTCTTGGATCCTTCTTTCTGTATCTTGACAGTGGTAACTAGTAACAAAAGAGAATTATCTGAAAACTCCACAAGTGACCTCTAACAACGTACGTCGTCCTGAGATTAAACAGATGGCTCCTGTCAAACTGAAACATAAATTTCATTTGCCTAATTCCAGTGTTGTTTTACATTGCCTGATTAATTATGTACAAGTATCTTAAACTGGGGTAGACTGAACCTTAGTAAACCAGATTATAAACTGTGTTCTTTTTTTCTTCACCCCTGCCTATTTTTTGGAAAAAAAAAAAAAAAAAAAAAAAAAAGAGGCACCATGGCTTTTGTTTATGCCAGTGGGAAAGAACATGACTACATGAGATTTAGAAGTGAGTCGGAACTTTTCATGGGCAAAAATCAGCAAGCCATCTTAATTCTAAACTGCCAATATGTGCATCGTTTGCAGTCTTTAAGGTGATTTGCTATAAGCAATATCACTTGTTTCCTAAAGAATTTTTTTTTCTCCCTATTAATAATATGAATTAAAAGCGGTTCAGTCTTGAGATGACTTCAGTCCAAAAACACACGAGGGTTATTTATGCAGAGTGTCCCATTTGCAGATGTCTCCTTGGAATTTGATCCGTGATTTGACAACTAGGGAAGACCTTTTTTTTTTCCTGGCAGTTTGCCTGTCTCCTATTATCCTTCAGTGGGAAACAAAACATCTGAGCATTTTTCCTTTCCTTTAATTGTAATTGCAGGTAATTGTATATGAATAAGTAGTTTCATCTATCCTGATTGTACTTGGTTTAAAATGGTAAATATGAAAGTAGTAGATAATCAATTGTTTGTTACTGGGAGAAACAGGTTTCTCTGGGGCCAAAATCTGCTCATTTACCAGAGCATAATTAGATAATCAAGATCTGTTCACTACTGTCAGTTCTGTATAATCTATGCAACTCTGAATGTTGTTCAAAAATAGTCTTACTACTTTTGTCCAAAGTTCCCAATCTGGTCTTTGGTATGTTTTACCATGTTTTGGTATAGATTGCTTTGATGTAGAACTAGAAGGGATTAGCTTGTGATACTCAGGTTTGTTTTTAATTTGCTTCTGTCATTGCTCATTCTTTATCCTAACCGAGTGTGAGATCACTTGTTTTGAAAGACTGGGCTCTGAAGGAGAGAAACACTAATGTTATGCTTTGGATTTTGCCCACTGCAATAGAGCCATCTTTACAAGAAATGAATCTGACCTTCTTTCTATTTTTTCTGTAGAGGTTTTTTTTCCTTCCAGACTTGTGCCTCTTTGAGTCATCCCAGTGATATCATCCCCCCTTCTTTCCCCACATGCCCCCCAAAAAAAAAAAGCTACAGAGAAAAGGCTAATGACTAATTTCAAAGGCTAAAGGAGATATATATATATATATATATGATATACATATATATATATAGTATATATATATTTAAGTTCAAACTCTTTAGTCCTTAGCTGATAGTTTCTATGTGGGCCAGAACCTGTCCATGGGAGACTTCATCATGTGATTAAGATTTCAGTGCAAGGTGTCAGAAAAAGGAACTCCACCTTTTTATTCTTTACTTTTTATCTATCCCCTTTTCTCCCCCTCCAGGACTTTTGTCTGCAGTATAGTTCCATAAAATCGATATCTTGAGAATAATAAAGGTTTAATGACTTAAATCAATGACTTTCATGCTGTATGCATTTGAAATTTAGTATTAACATGGTATTGATAATGTCATCTGTCATTATCAGGAACGTCCCAAACTGATTTCTCATTAAACCACAGCTGCTGCACGCAGGCTAAAATACCCCATTAATGCTTCCAGGTTGTAATTTCCAACGTTTATTCTCGCATGTCCTAAGGGACTGTTTGATTTGCAGGCCTGTTCAGCAACTTCTCGTTAAAAGAGGTAGCTGTCATTTGTATTTATGCAGAAATGAAAGATGATGTAAATAATTGTTTAGACATTTAACTAAAGCAAAGCTGAAGTATAAATCAGAGTAGAATATTTATAAATCTCTGGGAAAAGTGGAAATTATGCATTCCTGTCTTGCAGGAGGCTGCAGCATGTATACTGGACTCTTAGACATACTAATATGCCTTCTCTTGAGTAATTTTTCCTCTTAATTTAGGCATCATACCTGAAACATTTAACCATTTTGGATTGGTATTTCTGCTCAAAAACTATGCTCACATGAGTAATATTTATATTGTGATCAAATGAATTTGAAGCGTTATTTTTTTGAACTAAAATGTTATATCCTTCATCCATGACAGAAGATGAAGGAAAGAAGAATTTATTGGCTATAAAAACTTCTGCTTCAGTATAGTACAGACATCATCTTTGGGCTTTTTTTAAACAGGATTATTCTTTGAATGGCAGCACTTAAAGTTGAGGACATAATAACCTGAAGCACTGTTTGTCAAATTAATATAGAAGCATACACAATTGGAGTAATTAAAAGCAGTGTCATTTCTGTAACTGTCATCATTTAAAAAAAAATCATATGCTTGCTTGTAAACATGACAGGCAGTAGTTTTTTATACATCATGGGTCAACAAATATGTGACAGTACTTTTAATGGCTTGCTAGCCCACAATTATATAAAGTAATTTATGGAAAAAACAGTCAGCAAAAACCTGGGTGAGCTGAGTGAGATTGGTTAATCACAGTGCTCCACTAGGGCTTTAGCGAGAGCAGCATTTGTTGAATGATGTGAAAGACCTTGTCAAGCTGTCTGCAGTAATTAGTTGTGACATAGCTAATACCTGAAATTCAGGCCGGGCAGTCATGTGGCCAAGCATGGACAGTCAGCAGTGAATATGTTTGTGTTGAGCAGACTATGTTATTTTGGGGGGAGGGTCTTGCATTAAGATTATTTAGAAGAGTTGTGTAGCTACTATCTATTGTATGCTGAAATAACAGATTGTGGTTCTTCTAAGCCATGCTTATTTATATATTTAATTATTGTGTAGAAGTATTTTTCATTTGAAAGCAAGAGAATGCAATAATGGTATCTGTAATGTGCCTGTATTCTGAGTGACTAATAGTCACGAGAAGTGTCTAGATTGTCAGTCTGTGCAAGTGCTGGGGAATTCAAAGATGGCAACATTTAACTGTCTCTCCTCTGTCTGTCTTATTTTAATGCTGGATTAAGTAACACTCAGGTGTGCACTATGTTAGCTTTTGCTGGTACTTTATTTTATGGCAGAGAAGCAGGTTAAGGAGAGGAAACCAGCTAAAAAAGAAGTGTGCAGAACTGCTGATGTGCTTGGTAGGTGATACCATGGATACCACGACCAAGATCATTTCACTGTCCTTTCAGAAGAAAAATCCTCTAGTAACTTGAAATCTCCATTGCTACGTCTTGATTTAATTTCCCATGATCGGAAGAAAAGTCTTTATGTATTATTGCAGGAAAAAAAGAATAAGTTAATATGCTCAGAAAGAGAAGTGGTTGCTTTCAAGTTAGCCATTTGCTAAAGTGTCTTTGTGATTTTTCCCTCTGTTTTTAAATTTGGTTCGCTTTTTTCTTTGCTAGCTCATGAAAACAAACCAGCAAGAAAATTGCAGTTCAGGAAAGGAGGAATCAAATAAATCTTTGATATTTTTCTGAACTAGGCATTCTTGCCAGTAGCAGAAATCGTACATCTCGAGTAAAACTGCTTTACCTGTTAATGTTTTGTTTGGAGCAACAGGATGGATTACTAAATTACTGCGGTCCAATAATGCTTCAAATCTCCAAAGACTAAAAATGAAAAAAATGCAGTGAGCTTGTGACTGGTTTGCATTAGACGTAGTTTCCTTTTTGTTTTGTACTTCCAGATTTCTCAAACTCTTTCAAACCCTGACCAAAAAGAGAATATGAATGTCTGTGTCTGAAACCACTTTGAATGAATCAATACTGGGGGGGCGGGGGCGGGGGAGGGAAACACAGCCACATCTAAAGCTATGCGTTCCAGCTGCTCACCTGGCTCATGTATGTCCGGGTCTTTATTATATAAGCTGGCTGCTAGATTACCTGAGCATCTGACCATGCTCTAAGTAGTCAGAGGTTCCCTGGTCCTGACTTTGCTGAAAAGGTGTTAATTCTGGTGTGTTTTATCATCAGTGCCTGGTCCTGTATCAAATAACTAGAAGATATATTAGAATGAGTACTTGCCTCTTGCTTCATTTGTTTTTTTGGCTGTATAACAGCATTTTTGTTAAGTTGCATCATGGTAATTGGTATAATTTTGTATAAACAGCACAGTGTTACTATTGATGTTTTCCCAAAAGTACTGCAGCCTTTTTTTTTCCTTTTGTTGTCTTATTATTCCTGTGACTTTTTATTATTATTACCATATATAAATTAAAATTTTCAAAGAAAGAGAGTTTTTTACTTGTTTGTAAATACTGGGTACAGAAATGGTTCTTAAGAATTAACAATGGGAAAATACTTCTGTTTTCAGAAGACTTGATGCCTCCTCTCCGCCCCCTCCCTTTTTTTTTCCTGGAGGATTGCTGCCGCAAGTGCTGGAGAGCACTATAATGCCTGCTGTTTTTTTTATTTTGCATCTAATATGTGCACTATGAGCAGAATAAGCAGAATTAATGTGGAAAGAGATTGCCTAATATCTAGTGAAATTTCCCTCCCTCAATCATACTAGTACTATAGAAAAGACTAACTAGCATTTCTGGAAGTTTTATGTGGAGTTTGACTGTCAAAGCAGGTGTACTGAACCAGTGATAGAGCATGAGATGTAAGAGTGGAAACTTTTAACTTCTTCCTCTAATTAAAAGCTAGTACTTAGAAAATGCCAGAAGGCTGAAAATGCAGCTATAAACAAATTAAACTGTTTTTAGCTTTCATGAGTCCTAAGTTACTAGGAAGGTACTAAGTTATAGGAGCTCCTTCCTATCTAATGGGAGGGAAACTGAGGTGCAGTGTAAGTGACTCAGATGAAGTCTGTACATGTGCTGGGATGTATAACAAAGTGTCCTCAGTTCTTTCACTTAATGCATTAAGATAGCTTTCCTATTTCAATTTATTTATTTTTATTTTTAAAGACAATTTATGTACTTGAATATTGTAGAAATGCAGTTATTTTCTTTTTAAATTTTTCTCAGACCATTCCACTAGCATGAAATTGTGGCTCTCTATTTGCTTTAAAATTGATGCAAAACCAAAGCTGTTTTAACCCTGAGATGCCCGAAGTGTCATACATGCCTGGCGAACAGTTTGCAGTGAGCCCTACACTGGGAGACCTTTGCTACATGCAGCGCATAGGGTCCTGTCAGACTGTGGAAGGGCCTTTGGCCCAGACTACCAGGGCTGTACCCCGGGGTTGTGTGTGGCCAGGGGTGGGTCTCCTCTCACCTTGTGCCTGCAGGTGGGGTACTGATGAGCATGACATCTGCAACTGCTGAGCTGCTATAAATTACATCAGCAGAACCATTCTTTTTTGCTCTTGCTAACATACTTAAGGCCTGTCTTTAACAACTGTTTAAACTTGCTTCATGCTCAAGCATTTTTTTTTCCTTGTAATACTGCTGCATAATTTTACTTTTGTGGCTTTAAAAAAATATGCAAGATGGGTCACTTCCAGAAGGTTATGCTTTTCTCAGTGTGCTATGCATCTTCAGCAATATTTCCATCTAGCTGTATATGCTACACAAGCCCAAGGATAGGTGTTTACATAGCACAGTGGTCTACTTAATTGTGGAATTACATTAGTGCATGGGGGAAGAAGCAGAAACAAGCTAGCACAGCACGTTGATTGGTGATTTCAGATTATCATTCAAATGTGCTATTTTACTTAAATCACCAACTCATTGTTTCTGTTATGCAATGTTTCTTGGAAAATAAATTCTGTTCGTGTCACATGTACATGCTTTGTGCATGTCACAAATAATGTCTCAGTTCTGGCAGCATTAAAGTAAAAGGGTTTTTTTTTTCTTGAAAATAAATTCTCTTTGCACACATGATCCTTTAATGTTGTTAATGGGATGGGTGCCATGGATTCAAAGACTTTAAAACATGACTTACCAAATACCATGCCGGGGAACTAACTTAGTACTTTTCTGCATGTATTTGTCTCAGCCCTTGAAGGAGCAAACTTTGTGCTTCCATCTCTTCAGTCTCTTCTAACTGCATCATTACATTTTTGCTTGTCTCTTTTTGGAAATACTCTGTGAACCTGGACTTAGAAAAGGAGGTTCCTTTCTGCATAGAAGCCTTCTCCCAGCCTAAACACCCTGTGGTCACATATGCAGGGTTATCATCTCGAGTTTGAACTTTGTGCTGCCTTTTCAATATATTAAATGCTTCAAAAGCAACAAGCAGAAGTTAATGAAAGTATCAGTCATCAATTTTTAGCTCTGAAGTGGAAACTAGCTGTACTAGAGGAGATGTATTTCCTGTTCCCACCTAACACAGCAGCAAAGTAACTGGCTGGACTTGTCTGCTGTTCTTCAGAGCTGCTAGACTGTGTTCACCAGAGGGAAATAGTGGAGGAAGAAGGGTGGTAGCTGCTTGCTCTTTCATGTTCTGTGGCACAAATATTCCGAGCAAAGTTACAAGAGGATTAAAGTGTCATTCAGTGAAATGTGTGCTATTTATCTCAGAATGCTGTAACAGAAATCTCTTGTTCAGGTCCCTGTTAGTGGTATCTTTCTGTGTCATGAATGTAAAGAGTTTCAGTGTGTTAGCCTGTACCTATATATATTTATTTTTGGACTGCATATTTATGACCAAAATATGATGCTGTTATACTGGTATACAGCCAAACTCATCCTGATGCTCTGCAGTTCATATCCAAACCAGAGATTACAGAATTGTAAAAAGGGAGATTCATGAAATGGCAATGATCCATGCCTGATAGCTTTTTTTTTTTTTTTTTTTTTTTTTTTTTTTATGTTACTAGTTGTCCAGTGGACAGCAGTTGAAGAACCGCTAGGACAAGGTAGTTGTACAGCTCTAAAGCTTTCACCACAGGATGAATCCTGACCTAGAGCACCAATTTAAAAGTAAAGCATCCTTAATTGCTGAAGCTAATCATCATTAAAGGCTTAATGTTCTTTATTACGTAGTTTCTGAATCTGATCCTTCCTGAGATTTTCATACAAGTATGGCTGTGGTCTGTGCTGGACAGTGAAAAATGATACTACCATGGTAGTGTGACCATTTATTTTTTTATTTTTTATATTTTTTTAAATGTAAGTAACCCTACAATGAGCTATCAAGATGTGGTACACACTTACTATAATCATGTACGTGGCCTGGCCTATACTGATGTGCATCCCTGAGCTTCTTCCTCTGCCGTTCATCTCCCCTACCAGAGCCTGGAAGATGCTTCATGCATGTAAATATCTTTTGATACCAAATTGATAACTTTTTGTATATATTCATCAAAAATGGATTATTACTCTCTAAAGAATTCTAAGACTTGTAAGGGTTTAGGGTTTATATGCAGAATTGCACAGTTTACCTTCTTCAAGTCTGAAAAGGGGCAAGGAAGATCATGAGAAACCCTTACTTGATAAATTTTAATTTGAATGTCTGGTAAAGCTGTATTAGTGTAAATACTATATTCCTTAAAAAAAAGTCCTGATGAGAAGAATAATGTAATGTTGGCAATAGTGTAGTGTTTTGTGTCACTTTTTTTTTTTTTTTTTACATTTCTTAAACCTTGCTTCTGTATATGAATATGGTGCCTGTCCACTCTCCCTATAATAACTTTTGAACTTGTTGAAGCTAAATCAATAGGAATAGGGCTAGGAAGCAGATTTCCAAGTTTCACTCTTTTTTTTTTTTTTAATGTTGTTCCTTGATTGAACTGAACTAGAACGAATGGCTTCTGGTTTCTTTATGGGAGCATAAGCATGCTTGACTTTTGAGTGTCTCTCATTGATTCATCGCAATGTAACATGTTAAATGCTGTGACCTTGTAGGTCACAAATTTTTAAACCTGGGCAATATTATCTTTAGACTTTCTGAGGATCATCAAGGATAGTGAGAATGCGTAGTGTTGTTCTGAGGACTGGCTGTGGACCATATCATGTCTTGGAAGTCTGCCAGTGGTTTCTTGGACTGCAGTGTGTTAGAAGCTGTTCTAGCTGGTTTTCATCGTTAGGGCTAGCTCTTAAGTTTCTGCTTCCTACCCAAATAAACAAATGTCTTTCCCAGCTGTTGTCTGCCAGTGCATTCTCTGAACACTTCAGTGTTTCAACTGTTTCCGTGTCTTATTGCCATATGTGGTAGATTGAAGAACACTAGCGCCTTCATTTTACAATTATGGAAGTTGATAGCATAATCCCAGAGCAACAGTGCTGCAGAACTGAGATTCGAAACTAGGATTCCTGACACCTCCTTTCTGTCAGAACATATGGCCTTTTGTGGAAAACAAGAGCTGTGAATTATCCAAGAAAAGATTTGAGCAAATGACAATGTGCATGATTTGTCTTGTGATAGAAGATCTTTCCTCTTTCATCTGAAAACTACCTATCAGTTTTTCAAAGCTTACCACAGAGTAACTGTTTCACAGTATTCTACTAATTTATGTTTGTACATTCTTGTTGAGAACTGCAGAGTAGCTCCTGAGCATGCTCTTGTTGCAGGATTGAACTTGATGCGGCAGAGCATCTGCCTGCCCTAGGACAACAAGGTGTTGTTGATTCCAAGTGCTGGGAAGGTTTCTGATAAAGTTGGTGTTCCAAAATAAACTAAGTAAACTGTCCCCAGTTCCCAATATAGAAAAAATACTTTGGGAAATTATTTTATTTTATTTTTATTGAAAATATAGGAGGATGTCGAGATGGTGTAACTGTCTATGTAACTGTACACACAACTCTTATGTGCCTATGTGTGTTTTTAAAATTAAGGTGTTTAAAATACAATGGTGCTAGGAAGGAGGAATGAGATGAAATGCCCAGTTTGTATCGTGAATGCCAGGTGGTAACCTTGATAGATTTTTGTCTGCTCAGCAGGAGTGAACAGGGTTTAGTGTCCAGTCTGAGAGGAATGTGTTTGCCTTATGTTATAGTTGTTCTGGAACTTGCTCAAGCAGTTTCAATAATTTTTTTTTTTTTTTTTTAATGCACTGGCAATCTATCTTTTGCTCTCTTGCTTTTAGTTTGACTTTGATAGTATGGAAAGCCTGAAGGAAGTGCCTCTTCTGTGGTAGCTTGAGTTGTGGGTTTTGTTTTTTCTCCTTGAGTGTGCAAAAAACCAGGCTACTGAAGGAGCCTTATCTATGGAAAATTGGATAGTATTCATAGCTCATAGCTTATACTGTTGCTCTGCCACTGCCATGTTTGTTGAAATATGGTGGTTAATATCACCCATGTTAATTTTAGATTTTTCTTCGCAGTTCATATTAATCCAGTCTCATAGTTAATTTGTGTATTTTGATAAGGAGTTTGAATAAGTATTTTTTAAAAATCTTTATTTTGCATCTGGAACCTATCTAGTATAAAGTCTGTGAAAATCAAGGGCTGTTGCAGTAGAAAAGTCACAAACTTGTTTTAGTTCAAATGAAGGTCAAAGTTGAGGAGAATGAAGAAGATTTAAAAACAAAGAAACAACAACATGACCCCACAATAAGGGTGGTCTTAATATTTATAAGTAGCTGTGCAGGAGCAGGAGCCAGACTTTCCTGCGTATTTCTAAATGCTTTCAGGAAGCATATCTTGCTCTGCCTCTATGATAATTCTTGTCACTTGTGGTTTTTAGAGAGCTATAAAAAAGAAGAAAGCAGTGTCTTCTACCATGAATGCTAATTCCTCATTTATTTTTAATTATATTTTGTGATCTGATTTTTTTTTTCTCTCCCGAAGAGTCCAGTACCAATAGAGAAGTAATATATCTCTGAAACAGGGAGAGACTGCAAACTGGCACAGAAGGGTATGATAACCACTGTCACGTCATGGGTGTTGTGCTTAGATTCTTTAAAGTTTGTCTTAAATGTGGCTTTGCTGGGGCAGGATTTTGCTCTACCTCCCTTTTTGCACAAAGAACCCACTGCTGTGATACTGAGATTTCTGGCTTGCAAGTTCCCCATATATGGTCAAGTCATTCTGGTAATCCTCCATCTTCTAGGGACCTGTGATTCAGGGATGCAAAGTGACTTTGATTTTAAAAATGAAGTGTTTATTTTTCTTCAGGTGTGTGGTAGAGGAAAAAAAGGGTGAAAATAAAAAGGATGTACATGCACATTGTTCCTTAACTGTCTTTCTCCTTGCACAGGGAAGCAGTTTCTGTGTAGTCTTGTTAACTATGTTCTTGTTTCAGAATACTCGGGCTGGTCTCTTGAGACTGCAACTCAAACCGTAGGTTTCTCAAACCATAGGTTTAACAGTATTTAAGAGTTTTCTCTCTAGTTGAATCTTTAGAAAATTATTATATTCTGGTTATTATTTTTAAATCAATTTACAAAAAGACCACTTATACTGAAATGTCTGCTAGGAAATTACTGGTTCGTTTTGTGCTCCTAACTGCATATACTGCATGATACTCTGATATCTGAGTGACTTTTTTTTTCTTTTCTTGATGATGTATTTTGGGGAATGCAGGAGGGCAAAAACTTACTCTTTTCTATCAGCCAATTGTAATTTAGCCCTAGTTAGGTAGTTTAACCCCATAATTGTCATAATCCCTTGCATTTGGTGCCTTTTAAAAGCTCTGTTTTCCCTGGATGCAGAAGGTCTCATTTTTCCATCATCTTGCTTGTTTTATGCCTCCTTCCAAGCTTGATGTAGGAATAACTAATCTGATTTAGAAGACATGCATATTTATAGCTTTATGAGCAGCCAATACAGTTTGTACCAGAGAGTGCTAAAACTTGAGCTATAAAGCCAGTACAGCTGAAGCGTAGAGCACAGACATGCAGAGTTTATATTTTAGTTTAAGTTGAAGAATTGATGTATGACTGGTGACTGTGCATTAGCTGGCAGCTGAGCAGGGCACCCTGCTAGAGTAGGTAAGCTTGAACACCGCTCAACAATGGCTCTTGTGATTTTTCCTAAGATGTCAGAGCCAAAGAATTCCTCAGTCTCCTGCTTTTCTTCTCCAAACCTCACGAACTACTACTCCGCTAAATGCTTTGCTGGTTTAATGCTGCCAAACGTGTTCAATGTAGGGTATTTTGGCTCTTGATAACTGAGGCAAGTGTTGTATTTGAGGCACTCGTGTTTGAAGTATGTAGTGCTAGCTGTGTGGCACAGAGTAGCAATGAGCTCGTAGTACATAATTTAGGCATAACATTTCAAGTGATGAGTTCTGATAAATGAAATATTATTTCTCACTTTCTCCCTATAAGAACAACTACAGTCTCTATAGGACTGTGAATTAACATTAGCAAAAAAAGAGTTTAAATTTATAAAGTCTTTAAGGAGATAGGCCCTGATCCACAGACTGTGTGGACAGCATGCTGCAGATGGGATTAGACTTTGCTTCTTGTACCTGCTTCCCCATAAGGGACTTGCTCTGCACTGCTGAGCTGTGGTGCAGAGCAGTGTTGATGATTAGTCTCCTCCTTCTTATTATAGCTATTTTGGTTTTAGGATTTTTTCATAACTGCTCAACCTGAAGTCTTTTTTCTTCATACTCATATTACACCTTCAGAAGTGTTTTGTTTTGCTTTTAAACCAGCATTTCTCCTGATAGATTTGTTGTTGTTGCTTTTGCATAAATCCATTACAAGATAAGTGTGGTTGAATGTGTGATATATATATGTGTGTGTGTGTGTGTATTTTTTTTCATGGTAGAACAAGCTAAGTATGTACGTGTTAATGCTATGTGTCAGATCCTTTGTTACACAGATATTTCATGAGCATTTGCTGGTGAAAGCTAAAGCGCTTTTAGAATTTGCCTATTTTATCATTCCCTATTTCTGTTATCTTAATTTTAAGCAACATGATTGAAATTTGGAGTTCTTCTGTAAGTACTGGACGCATGATATAGATTGTCCCTGTTTAAATAGCTCCTCTTGTGAAGCTGTTAGGCTGGTTGAATGTATTCTTGAATTTTGTTTTGTTTTACATGGGAGAGAACATGTGCTCAAATTTTTCTATTAGACTATTTTTTTTTTCTCTTCATTTGTGACCAGTCTTAAGTTTTAGTCCTCTCCCCTTCTCCAATCCTTCCTACCTCAACAGAGTTCAAGTCTTGCATATCATGAGCGTGTTTTGGGAGAGTGAGGCAGAGTTGTGCATTCTTAGGTTGATGGTAAGTGGAGGAGTATAAACTGTTGGTGGTGGCTCTAGGCAAGAGAAAAAAATACAAAAATCAATACTTTGTTTTATAAATAAATCCTCTGAAGCTTAGTTCTTTTTCAATCCGAGAAATTGAACATTGAACAAGGACAACTGACTTCTGTACTCCCATTTTATATGTTAGGGACCAAAATAGCTTGATTATCTTCAAAACTGAAAGAGTAAATTTAAGATGATTCTTCTGTCAAACCATGATAGATATCTGTTATTATCAGTAATCTAAAGCTTCTTATAGAAGAATCTTTTTATTTTATAATTGTATGTTGTGTTATGTATTGCAAGGGTTCCTTTTGCCTGAAAATAGAATGAAATATGAAAGATGTGTTAGAAAACTAATCAAACAGCTGTGCTGAGATATTTTGATTCCTGCTTGTAAGATACATAAGTATAGCTACAGAATTGCAGAGTGTTTCTTTTATAACATGGGCTTCTCATTGGTATGGTGGCTGCTCTTGACTGTCCTAAGTTGCTTTTGTTTGTATTTATTTATTTTTTATTTTTTTTAATTCTTTAGTGATCTTTAAATTGAGAACCAATTTCCATTGAATTCTGAATTGGAAACTCATTTTGCAGGAGTGTGCAGAAATCCTGAGGCAGTGAGGCTTTCGTGTGCTTGGGTGCCAGTAGATTTAAGTAAGCCAGTAATGTGTGTGTGTTTGTTTTTCTATGGTGAGAGTTATTAAGTTTGATTGCATGTGTTTATTCTACATACATTTTAATGTCCTACAAATGATTCATTAGACTCATTTAAAATTCATAGAAGTGGTAAGGGATTTCTTTGCACTTTAAGAATTCAATATTGTAAAACGATCTAGACCGGAGATGAGTAAGGGTCCCCGTTTGGGGACCATATTGCATAGCTGAATATTTAAATAATTATTTTCTGCTAAGCGCTCTTAAAGCTTATTGGTGGCAGGAGCAGCCCCAGCATTCCCCTGCCCAGGCAAATAAACTAGGCTCACAGAGAAACTGGCGGGTGAAAGGCAGCCCTACTGGAACATTGGAGACATCCTGGGGCAGCTGCACAGCATGAGCTGCACAGTAGGAGCAGAGTAAGGGATGAGAGGCTTGTGATTTACTTTCATAGTTTTTCCAATGCTGTCAACTGGTTCTATTTATTATAAGAATCCCATATTTGGTATAAGTGTCTTCAGATTTTCCATGTTGTATATCCATGGCTTTGGTCTGACCTAGTGAGAGGCTTTAGTTTCACTGTAGTTTAGCCTGATCCAGTGTGCGTGAAAGCTATCCAAGAGATTGTTGTTTGGCATAAAAGCAATGTGATGGTTTACTTTTAAGTCAAATTTGACAGTTATGGAAAAATATATAGTTTTTTATGTATATGTATTTGGGCGTCTAGTTTGGCTATCCATTGCTATGCTCTCCAATGCTTCTTCTGGAAATTATGTATGATATAGAAATACAACTGTGCTTCATGTCATACTTGCTGCCAGCACCATCTCTGACAAAATTTCTTTCATAGGGAACTCTGTTTCACTTGAGAAATAAATCCGTATTATTTAAGGTCTTTCTCAGCCTACTGGAATAATTTTGCTAAATTTTTGACTTGTGTGAGCGGGTAAAATGGTGAAAGTGTAACTTGTCTTCTGAGCCTTTCATGTTCTTACTGATGACAAAATATTTGGTCTATCACAGAGCACTCTAATTATAAGTGTCAGGAGTGGGGAGTGGGTGTTTGGACATGTTCTGTTGTCAAGAGATCAGAGTATATTTCAGGTTTGATTTCCTTATGAGTTTTTGTCTACACATGTGATTATTTAGACAGGCAGTAATTCCCTACAAGTGGCAATGTTTTGAGATGTCTGCCATGGGAAAGAGAGAAAACATGCATTTTGAACTCTTTTTTTTTTTTCTTTTTTTTTTTTTAACAAAGGTTTTCATGTTTAATGTTGCCATTTTTGCAGACTTGCTATACAACATCATAAAATATTTCAAACCATCACTTGAACAGCATGTGTTCCTAGCTATCATAAAAACACTTGCTCAGTTCATTAAGGAGGTGGCTACCAGCTCTCCTTGTGTTTTGACTGCCTAACACTTCCCATTATGGAGATTACGGAGTTTTCTTCAGACTTCTTTTTAACACTCCCATTGTTTGTAACAGATGGCAGGAACTAAGTGGCAAAAATCTGTCTAGGAAAAGACATTGCATGAAATTCTGTTCAGGATTTAGTTAGATGTAAGCTGAGTAAAATGGCTATTTTCCTTTCCTGCTTGTTGCCATGGAGGAAAAAAAAACATCTTGCCAAATTAATTTTGGCCTGCGAACACTCTGAGATGATGTTCGTGCTGGGGCGGCAGATGCGGTGTGGCAAATACTGCAGATTGGCACGTTCGCTGGACCTGCCCAGCTGCACGTGAGCTGGGCTCCCCTTGCGACTTTCCCTGCCGCACTGAGTGTCAGTTGCAGTTGCCCAGGTTGCTCTCTGGGATGAGAGGTGCCCCTGCCACCGAACAGTGCAGTCCCTTGTGCTTCCAGCAAGAGGGAACTAAGCCGCGCTTGCTTCATGGTTCAAGTCTCCCGGCTGTGTTAATGTAATAACTTGATCTGAACACTAGGAGTGAATTCTGATGAGAAACCTGTTAGTTATTTGGGTTTTGAAAAGTAAAGGAGAGCTCTGATTTAAGAGACTACTTGCTTTAAGATGACTTTTTGCAAGTTTAATGCTGCAGATGATGTTTAGGTTGGGATACCCACACCGCCAACATGTCGTGTTTCTAATTCTAGCCACTCTTGGAAACCAGTTATTAGATGAGTGCTCCTTACAGAGCTGAGGTGCATAGAAAGCTTTATGGCAAAAGCAAAAAACTTGCTGGAATGCAGATTCTAGCATATGTATTTTGATACGTATTCTCACTCCAGCTACCTTGGGCTAGGGCAGTCTCTTCCGCTGGGAGCAGATTGTATGTGCCACATGGATGTCTGTCTTGCTATCATTTAGTGGATTATAACATAGGGAAGCTTTTGCAGCAGATCCTGAGACGCTACTGTACTGGGGAATTCTTCTAGTTTTCTCTTTTGCAAATTCACATTTTCTTAATCTTTATTTTCTTTTTGGTCTGTTTTGTTGCCAGAAACAGGGAGGTTGTAAGGATCAGAAAGGGGATTATGAGCCTTCTGAAGGCAAACTTTTCTTCCTGGTGCTCTGCAGTAGCTTCCACTATATTTGTTTTTCCCTTCAGCAGAATGTCTTTAGGACACCGGTCTTAGGATGCTTGCAGGAGCTCTCACTTGCCCCTGAAGGCTGTGAATATTCNTTTTTTTTTTTTTTTTTTTTTTTTTTTTCTTTTTTTTTTTTTTTTTTTTTTTTGAGAGCAGTTTGAGATGTCCTAGGAGAGCCTCAGAGTCTATCTCCACCAAAAGACTGGTGTGTGCCCTGCATAATATCTGTGATGCAAAGAGGGACCTGCCTTTGGCAGGGTGGAGGGTGGAGCAGGGCTGCCTTTCAGCTGTCAAAGAGCCTGATTTAAAAAAAAAAAATAACCAGAGCACCAAAAGGTGCAGTGCACTTGAGGGAGAATAAATGTATGATCTGGCATGTTGCTGTAGCCACACAAGCTGTTACTTTGTGATCCTGCACATACAGTAATTAACAAATTAATTGGTGGCTGCTTGTTGTAAGGAAATTATGGAGTTTGTACCTGTTTACTTGCAAAGGTAGAAGGAAGAGAATTTAGTTAAATCTGTTTTTTGCTTCTAAAAATGGAGAGCTGAACAAGGTAGATAGGACAGTATGTTTTAGATACTTGTACTTTAAGTTTTGTTTGGGAGAAATAGTTTGAAGTTATCTAATCTAAAGTATTTTAGTGTTTGAAAAGAGGGATATACTCTGCTAATATCCTGCTATACAGCTACAGAGATTTTTACAAGCTGTGTTAACTAGTCTGTTTTGATGAATGTAGAGAATGGTGTTGCTTATACCAGAATATAAAATCATACATCAGAAAGCAGAAAAATCATAATGCATGGTAAATGTTACACAGAAGTCTTGAAGAAATCAGGCGGCCTTTCTAAAGAAGTGGAAAGAAGGTTAAAATCCGTCTGTCATGCCATTTTCAACATGGCTAGTTCAGGTGGCAGAGGTTGCATCTAGTTAATGAAACCATCTGCCCAAGAGAAATAGCCCACTTGTAGCACCATCAGTAGGATATCTGGTCAAAATTAATAGTACAATGTTTATTTAATTTTAGAGATTTGGAACATGCTAGTGTTCTTAAGAATCTGCCGCATAGCTTCCATCTGCTAAGTTGATAAGTAAATCCTGTTTATCCATATTACTAAGTCAGTAACTAAATCCTGTTCGTTCACTCCATGTGGATTATGTTAGATTCATTATTCACCTTGTTGAAGGGGACACAGAAGAAATCTGGAGTTACTTTTGTAACTACTGAGATGATGCATTGGTGCTGTACAAAATATGATAGAAGTCATAGTGTAACTCTTGGACAAAGAATCTGGGAGACCCCTATTCCCTCTAAGCTGTTTCATTAACTGTGACAAGTGAGAACATCTCTTGGAAGGAGAGAGGGGAGCAGGACTCCTGGTGCTTGTGTCTTTCAGGACTGTGTATATTGCCTCATTTTGGCGTCCTGAGAGATGTAAACTGAGAAGTCTTCTATTAGTCTTGCAATATAAAAGACAAATTTTGTAGTTAAATTTAAGTATTTAACCCTTTATCTTTTGAGGAGAATGTTATTGAAAGAGACCAGAGTGAATTTAATGCAACTTAAATAAAGCTGCATTTGGCATTTCCAGAACATACTTTCTAGTGTAGGTGAGATTAGTAGTTAGCAAGGAGAAATGGAAAGGTAATTCCAGGTCTTTTCAAAGAATTGTCATAATGCTGTGAATCTGAAGCTGTAGGTGTAGAAATCTGTACTTTCTAGAGTAAAATATTGACATTAATAATTTTAATAATTTATAATTTTAATTTAATTTACATTAATGTAAATAATTTTAGTAATTTTAGTGTCATGCAAAAGAGATTTAGGATAGTGCTAGGAAAGGCTGTTTTCTTGCTTCATGCAACTTTGGCTGATTAAGACTGAAGTTAGTAGTGACCGTAGAGTGAATGGAGTGATTGGAGCCTGGTGCTGGTAGTGAGAATTGGACACCGCCAGGCAACTAATGTCACATTGACTGGCTCATTTCAGATAAGAAACAAAAATGTTTTCTGACAAATGCAAATAGCACAGGGCAGATATGTTTGTGTAGGGCCCAAGCAGCACAGTTGGTGCGGGAGGTTTGGTGGAGAGCCCACACAGGTGCTTGTCACAGGTGTGCTCCAAAGCAGAGCCGGGAGCTGGACACTCTTTTTGTTTGTTTGTTTTTGTGTGTGTGTGTGTGCATGTTTTTTCAGCAGTTAGGTCAAGATATGAACAGAATACAGTATTTGAATACAAGCACTAACAAAGTAAGTTAAAAGCTCTTGAGTCCTTTTTGTCCTCCTTCCCTTCTGTCTTGAAAATGTGTCTTTTTCCTCCCTCCCTCCAATACTCTTTTTTTTTTCTCTACCATTCAATAGAGAATGTGAGTCTTTGAAATGATTCTACAATATGAGTTTGCAAGAATAAGATTTTATTCAAGGGAAGAGTCTTAGTGCTAGGTTCTTATTTTAACACTATTTAATCTTGAATACTCTGCTCTGTCCCTTCAGATAGTAGCAGTAGAAGCAACAACCTACTACCAATTTGCTTATCTTTCTATTTGATGTCCAACTGTTGAATGAGGAAATACTAGAAATAAAATAATTGCTTTCTGACCTCCCTAATTTCTGCTGTGTTTTGCATCATTATTCTTTGAGTGAAGTAGTGCTAAACAGAGAAATGACTGTGCTGCTTTATATATATATATATATACATATGTGTGTGTGTATATATATATATATATATATTTGTATGTAATATTCATGTATTGTGTTAATGTATGTAGCTGGAATCTGTGTATATTTATGGTTCTGCTGCATCTAGTATACAATATCACTGTGATGCTGATACGGAACAAGACAGATGTGTCTATGAGTGTCAGTTCAGTATTTTTGCTGCAGGATGGATAAGAATTGGATTATATCTATGGAACTTCTCAGTTATGATTTAAATGGAGTACAGACCAGAGCTTTCTCTGCACTGTGAATAGCTATGCACAAGCTGAGGTCTTCAGCAAGGTTCCAATTTTATGTTAGACCAGTGCTGCTTTGACATAGAGAATAAAACAGATTATCATCTTAGGTGGAAATTTAGGCAAAATGCTGGATGATAAATAAAATATTTGAGGCTGAATATTGTGGTTAAAATCTGCTGAGGAAGCAAGATTAAATGTCTCTTTATTTTGGCAACACTGAGGGCAGTCTGAACAAAATGGCCAAATTGTTCTTCCTCTAGTAAAATGGCTTTTTGATGGTGAACCTTTTATTGACAATTCTAGTAACTTTTATAATCAGGAGGTTTATTTCTTTCCAAATTACATCCTGTAACATGTGGTGGTGGTTTGTTTGCTCCAGCCACTTTTCTCTTTCAAAACTGCTGAGTTCTTAAAGCCAGCCAGGAAGTCTCTTAAATTTCAATATTTTTCTTCTAGGTGTTAGTTCAGCAGCCAGGTATCTGTGGCTTCTTCTGACCCATCAGGTCATTCTTCTGCTTCTCCAAAAGCTCCTGGAAGTTCTTTCCAAAGTTCTGTCTGGAACATTTATTAAAGATCACAGAGTTGGTTTGAGGAAAGGCATTGCTAGTAGTTACTGCTTCCAACTGTTTGCTAGCCTTTCCTTCAGTAATTCCCATCCCCTAGCAGATTCAGAAGAGAAGGACAAAATAAAAAAGGAAATGCATGTATGCAGCTTTGTGATCCTGGGAGAAGCTCAGTGCTTGGATTCAGTCTTTTGCTCCTTAAGCAAGCCAAGTGATGCTGCCCTTGCACTGGATGCAGAGGGGTATGGTCACGGGTCCTGCCTACTGTTTCTGACGTCTGAGAGGCAGCCCTGATGTTCCAAATATTAGTGTTTCCTTCTGTATGGGAATTATTTTGTCTTTTTGTCCATCCTTCTTCAATGCTTTATGACTTCTTGCAGCTTATATGTTGAGATGTGCAGGCACGAGTTTTTGAACCACTTGCACAGGGAAGAATAGGGAGCAGTACTCAGAGCACTGTAACACTGGATGTGAAAAAAGAACAAATAAGAAATAGATGAAGAGAAGGGAATGTGGAGGATCAGAAACCATTTTTGAGTTTTGGGGTTTTATCTTGCTGTTGAGAAAGTACTTGTAATTTATCCTTTTATCACTGAACTGAACTTTCATTGTAATAGTGTGTGTCAAAGTTGTACTTGAAATGTAGTAGATGCAGGATTTGACAGGAAGCTGAAAAAAGAGTTCTAGTCTGTCTTCTAGTTAATATTAAAAAACAAAATGCTTAGCTGGTGCTACAGAGGAGTTGTCCTTAGTCCTTCAGAACTGCATGTGATAACAAAGAGATTGTGAATTAACTAAATATATCAAATGTTTCCTTGACCTTCTCTGTCAACAAAAATGTGAGTAAAACCTTTAGTATTGGTAAGAGTGTTCCAGGACATGCATCTTTTTTTTTTTTTTTTTTCCCCTCTCTACTGAGCCATTCTTTCCTTCCTTCCAGAAGTCGTGACATTCCTAACCTGTACCTGCTAGCACAACAGAGGAATGTGTACACTGCCTATTTTACAGTGCTATAAATCCTAGTAAGGGTTTATAATGCTGATATTGTGACTGAATGTAGAATTGGATTACTTCTTGAGGGATGTAGTTTGTAGCTCTCTGACCCCAAATTATCAAACACTAGTAGATGAAAATAGACGGAGGAAAATGAGCTAGGAATATTGCAGATCTGTTGCTATGCAAAATTAATTTTAATGTGCACTTAGCTTAAATGGGTTTTGACATGGTTGAAATGTATGGTTGAAATTTCAAGTTCCAGTGTGATGATTTGCTTAAATATGATTTATAAGCAAACTTTCTCTTGCAGAGCTACCTCTGCAAAGTATATAGAAAGCCCTAAGCTATGTGTTTGTGTGTTTGCATGTGTGTCGCATCCTGGTGAATTTCGTTAGCAGAAGATCCTTTTGCTGGCAAAGCTCAGCCACTCTGAATGTTGTGGCTTAGACTTATATAGTTGTGTTGGTGTGCCCTGGCTCATAGGACAGTGAAACATAACGTCTAACCCTGTACACATGATTGCACCTGGTTTCTAACCTATAGCCTTGTATAAAGAAACCTGTGTGACAGATTCCCAAAAGAGAGAGAAGAAGAGGATTGGACAATGCAGTATATTTTGCAGTGTACTTATTCGGACCAGTGTTAAGAGTTTCTCATTGAAGTTGATAATGATAGGGGCAGATTGATCTTACAGCCTTCTCAAAATGATTTTCTCATCTTAAATCTGTGTTCTCTTCTTTGCAGACCTTTCAGCAGCCCAGAGGAAATTTGCCCATTCTCTGAGAGACTTCAAATTTGAATTCATTGGTGATGCAGAGACAGATGATGAGCGATATATAGGTAGGTAAAAAGTGGGTAATAATGACTATATTTTGTTATACAACCCTAAAATGCAAGTAAACTCATTTTTGGTTATGTGTTACAGATGCATCGCTTCATGAGTTTTCAAACTTTCTAAAAAATCTGGAAGAACAAAGAGAAATTTTGGTGAGTTGCAATAAAGATTTAAATAAGCTGTTCATATGGTATATGGTAAGCAATGAGATGTGAAGCAGTTAATGTTGCTTCCTGTTACATTTGCTGTCAACCTGTTGATATCAGGAATTTATTGAAAGCTGTTATTGTGCAACTGCTTTTTCTGTATTCTGAAGTTACAGACAGTGGCTACTTCTTGCTGAGGTGGAAAGCTGTTACGGTAAAGGTAGTCCCTGTAACTTGGTTTAAAATGGTAGTGCTCAAGTGAGTGGTTGGGGGAAGGGGAAAACCAAACAAAGCTTGTTTGCCAGTTATAAAATTTAAAAAGCAGGATGAAAGCCCTGTAATACAGTAGGATGACTCTGAAGTTTGCGAAATTAGCAAACTTTGGATCCAAGATCTCTTTGGCTCTAGCTTTAAGGCTTTTGTGGATTTGGCCTGAAATCTGCTGGATGGATGCAGTAGCAGGTTTAGCAACCTTTTCTTTGCAGGTGGGCTATCAGGTGAAGGGTTGCATATGCAAATATTTACTTGGATACTCTGTTGTGCAAAGGGAGTGTTCTTTGTTCAGGTATCTGTGCTTGCTTAAGATTTTAGTCAAAATGGATGTGTGTAGACTATGGGCTGAGAGCTCTGCAATAAACCTTACTATCTTACTTTAGCTGCCCAAAGAACAGGAGGGTTCTTTCTGCATTACCCTGTGGCTCCCCTCTGGAGCCATTCCCTTTTAGAGATGGGATTCAGAGAGCAGAGGCTGTATACCTGATTTTCCCCGCTGTGTGCATTCAGGTCCTGCATCTGGGAAATACTCCCAGACCTGCCTTAGTAGCAATTACATTCCCCAGTATTTGCATTGGGACTGTACCTTTATCTGCTTGGAAGTCAGCAGCTATTTGGCATTGCTAAAAGGAAACTGAGACTCATATGTGTTCTGGGCTCCTGTCTGCCAGAAGTTTGCTGCAGCGTAGGTATGTGTGGATAAATGAGAAAGGAATTGGTGAACAATTGGCATATACATTTCTCTCTCTAGCAGTCCTCAGACCAGTGATAGGAACCATGTTCTTTGGGTGTACAGTGTTGACTTGATATGTTATTCTGATATGGAACCATGTTTAGTTCAGAATTGGAGCTTGTGAATTGTCTGTGTTCTTCCTTGTGATTTGCCTAGGAATATTCTTCCTCATGAAACACTTTCCAGGATCTTGAGTTGCTTTGCCAAAGATAGGGATTTGATTAAGTATCTTTGAAGATGTCCTTTTCATAATTCTGAAGTGTAGAGTTTACTCTGCCTTTTCCTGCTGTCCATAGCTGTATTTCAGCAGTTGCATACATCTAAAAAGTAAAAGCCTGAGAAGTTTTAAACTGATTTCATTGATTGTTGCATTATTTTCCACTCTGTATTTTGATGGCACTCTGTGTGTGTGGGGGTGTGTGTGTGTGTGTGACACATTTTATTGACTATATCAGGGGATCTTCAGTAGATTACCAGCATTCTTAGGTTATGCAGAATTGACTGTTGTTTGTGTAGTAAAACACTCTTGTTTTTCTGACTAAATGTCACAAAACAGTACTACTAATTGTTTTGGTGTGCTGCCCATACGCAGGAAGGCTTATCATACTATAAGCTTATTTATGGCAATTGCTTAATAAGAAAAGTATGAAATGCCTTATCTGTTAAAGCAGTGACCAAGTTTGAAAAGTTGGGCAAAATCCACGTGGGACAAATATTTAATTCAAACAAAAGCAAAATACATTCTGAGCTGCATGATATGTGGCCTTTTCATTGCATCTGTAGTCTTGCAAATGTCATGCATCAATCTTAGAGTAAATAAAACAGTGGATGTAAGTCCTTGTGAATGTTATTTTGTGCTGATAAATAAGAATCATTTTTAAGAGCTGCTACTCTGACTTTTTTGTTTTGACTTCTCAATGGACTTCTCAAGTTGTTGGACTTCTCAGAAGTGGTAAGAGCTGTGTGGCTCCATGAAGTATATTTGGGCAGGTTGCATTCACAAATGCTCGGCACCAGAGATCCAAAGACTTTTGCACCAGAGATGCAAAGTTGATAGTAGAACTTCGTCTTCATGTGCAGAGCCTATTATGCATTTTCCACCTTGTAGCTCTGAAGGTGACTTGAAAGTTTCTGACTTACAACTTCAGTTTCAGTGCTGAGAATTGTGCTAAGAAATTAGTCACATCAAATAAACCTAAATTAATGATTACGAAACTTGGAGCATTTCAGATATTACTGTGCATTTTAATTTTTGTATCTTCAAGGAAAGAGATAATTGTTCATAACTATATGTTAAATGAAACAAATTCATGTTTCAAATACATTTCAAACTCTAATGGAAAGCTCGGCAATGACATTTCCCATGATTTACAGAAATTGTTGCGTGGTGAATCCAGGGTCTGTAAAACTTTCTATTGGTGTTTGCTATAAATTTACTTGTTCAGTTATAATTTGTTTGGCAAATATTAGGTGGATATTTAATTATGTCATTCAGATGTTTGAGTCGTACATTCAGTGACTTTTCCATTTCTTCCACCCCCTCAAAGGCTGTCAAACGTATCCCAACTGTCAAAAGGATATAGTGGGGTAGTGAAAAGGGAAGTAGACATTGATCCAAATGTTCCATTGAGTTTTTATAGAGTAGCTGAGATAAAAACAAATTGTGTTTTTACACAGCCCTGAAGCTTAGTGACATCTCCCAGGGCAGCTAGGAAATACATCATTTTGTCCATGGGGGTATTCTGAAAGTGATGATGATGATTTTGTGTGTTAAAACAAATGGAATCCTAAAACTTATGTTCTCCTCCAGTGATACAAGCATCATGGACATGAAGGGCGAAAAGGGGACTTCAGAAGGATGTGTGGATGAGGATAGGAAGGTGGTGATGTTGTAAGGCCTAGAACAGGCACCAGCATGGTGATGCTGCCCAGGCATTTTCCTGCCTGTCAGGGAAAAAAATACCAAGCCTCCTTCCCACCCTTGCCTCTCTTAACTGCACTAGCAAATTGGACTCTTGTGATCAGCAGAACAGGCTTGGTTTGTTGTCCTGATTTCAGCTGCAGTAATCAAGTGCAGGGCTGCCTGCTGGGTACCCTCACACAGAACTGAGCACATGTTTGCATGTGATTACTGTCCCCTTTTCCTCCTTTTTTGACCCCTCCTATCACTGCCTTTGTAACTCACTTTCTCTATTCCGGTCTCCTCCCAAATAAATGACCTTCTACTAGTGAGTTTTCCCTGTTGGTTCTAGTTTTGCACTATCCATACCCCAAGCTTGATGTTTCTGATACTATTCCAGCAGGGATCTCAGCATTGTACATACCCTTCATGCAATCCTCCAGATTCTGCTGGCTTTGTGGGGTCCCTCAGAGATCTCCAGCACTCCCCTTTTGTTCTTCCTGGAATTCAGCTGTTTCTCACATAACTTGCCTTCAAGGGCTTTCGGAGTCTAGTCATCCTTCACAGCACTCTCTGCAACTTTGGTCAGCTTCTTATGTTGCTATTGTCTGTATCCCGCAATTTCTTGTGCCATGTCCAGTAGCTTCCCATGTCCTGCTCAGCTTTCCCCCAGATCAGAGAGTTAGTTCACTGCATTTACCACAGCCCTAGCAGGTCTGGTTTGAGGCATAGTCATGTATACCTAGACCAACCCTGACAAATGTCGCTCTAACCCATTCTTCAAAAAACATCCAGGGACTGTTTTTTTTTTTCTAGTTTATTCCAATACTTAGTTATTCTTCTATTTTCCCCCTCCTATCCCACGTAGATCTACTGCAAAATCAACTGATTTTTTTGGTCATTTGCTACAGTAGTCATACAGTAAATGGATCACTTTTCCTCCAAGTAGTGTTTTCACGTTTTGGAAGACTATCACACTTTTACCATAGTTGTTTTTCCATGCCTTTTCTTACATCCGCTTGCAGTCCTTTCCTCTCAAAACCACTTTGTGTTCTTAGCCAGTTCCACATTTTTGTCAGAATCAAATTTAAAATACCTGTCTACAGCATTTTATGAAAGAAAAAATAATCCTAGCATCCAGAACATGAGAGAATTTATGTTTCTGTTTTTCTTTTTTAAAAGAAGTATCTCAGCAAAGTCTCTATTTTCTTCATTCTTCTCTTACCTCCAGGGTTCTATTCTTCACAATCCTCTTAAGTCTATATGAAGGAGCAATTACTTTACTCACTGCTTAAGTTCAAAACCACCCTTTAGTTTTGAATGCTCTGAATAAGATACACAAGATAATACAATGAACTCTTATTAATTCTTATATAGTGCTCTGTATGTTCATTACAGAGTCCAAGGACAATCCTGCGAAGTCCGCTGACCATGCAGAGGGCTATGAACATTGCAAGTGCTTAAGACATCTATCAAGAGAGTGGAAATATACATGATTGGGGACCACTTCTGAGAAATGTGGTTGCCAGCAACTTTTTGAACATTTCAGATGGGTTGTTTTGAACCTCTCGGCTACAAGTAGAAGTGCAGATAAAACTCAGTTTTTCACAAGCAGCATTTGATTACCTTAAACGCAGGACCCAGATCCTTCTGTCCCTCCCTGCAAATTGTCTCATTTGATGAAATAGTTTCCTGTTTAGGAAACTTAGTAACTGCTGCCATTTCTCACTGCCCAGCCCTCATTCTCTGCATGGCATGAGATCAGATGACTGTAATATAATTATGGAAATAGGCATCTGTATGCTGAATTAGGGCTATTTTAGGCAAATTTCCCCATTTTTGTGATTCCTGATGTTGAATGCTTGTTTGTTTTTTGGAATGCCTCTATAAAAGAGAAAAAAAAATAGAGTCTATACGATAGAAGGAATAATAAAAGCAGTTGGAATGTATTTTTTTTCTCCCCTCTCCCCCAAGGCGTCTGTCTTAATATGACTGAAAAGTTCCATTATTGCTCGCCAACTCTTAGATAATCGTCTAATCTCACAGGCATTGACATAATTCACTAGAGAATTTTGATTCTGTCATTTCACCAGTGGGAAATGTTTAGAAATTGCATTGTAAAATTGTCATCAGATTGGATTTTGCTGGTTTTTAATATGACCACTTTTTCTTGTGGAGGAGACAGCTCAGATAATTATTGAGTAGTTCATTCTTGCTAAACACTGAAGCTGTTGTTCACCATTAGATTCCTTGCCTTTCAGTGGCATTTTTTTTTCCACAATGAGCTTTGTCATTAATGGAGAAAACGAATATTATACTATTTCCTTTCTAAGTAGCCTTTTCACTCTATCCACGTCTTTATCCGATCGTGTGTTATGAAGTGCAGACTGAAAGTGATTCTCCATTCTTCTGAGAACCAAACCAATTTTCTCCTATGTTACATTGTTTGGCTCTTGCATAATGGGGTTGTTAAGAGAAGCTCTTTCTTTGGAAGAGTTGCAAGTAGCTTTCCTCCGCTTCAGATGGGGATAGGTTTATTTGTTGCAGTTTCTGACACTCTGTCTATTCAGCTCTTTTCCTGCATGCTTTGTTTATGACTTTTTCTGAGATATGTTTTTCTTTATAATGGAAAGCTGTTCATATGGATAAATGCATTTGAAAACCAAGCCTCTTAAATAGCTGGCCCGTATCCTTTTTAGTAAATAATCTCTACTGAGTATCTCTCTCCTTATTCAGTTCTCTTTTTTAAAGTGATGGAAGTGCATCATTTTAACTTTGTGAGGTGAACAGTCTCATTGCAAATAAAATGCAAATAAATATTCTTTGGGAGCAGAGCATGGAGTAGCCCATAAGTCATGGGGGACATTCGTAACTGTCCTTCAGATCAATCATAAAATTCCAATTCCACAGAAAATAAACTTGGACTAGAAGGGGACCCAGGACTGCTGCCAGTGTTTGATTAGAAGGCCAAGGCTGCTTGTGTTACGGCTAGAAAGTGTGAAGAAGGGGAAGATGCCTTTGTTTCAGCTTTTTGGGCTGTAGTTCATCTAGGAAATTCCACATGGGGCAAGTTTAGAAAAAGGCTTCCTCTTACCAAACCACATAGATTGTTTTCTTGAATGTCTAAGGGGAAAGTGGTTTGTTTTAGAGGCACTTCAGGCATCTCGGAAACATAAAAAAAAGATCCAAGAACACATTTCTGTCTGATTCTTTTGCTCTCAGGTGAGTTCCTCCAGAACAAAAGAGACAAAGGGAGGAATGTCACTTCTTATTTCTTAAACTTCCTGCACACATGTAAAGACACCCAAATACTCATGTGGTATGAAATACCCTTAAAAATCCTTTTAGTCTTTAAACTCCAATTCTTTTAAGAACCTAAAGAAAACAAATGTCAAAGTTTGTAATACATGTGTGTAACAGTTTCATTAACTCTTAACATTATAAAGCTCCTGGGAAGACTTTAGAAATGTGAGATAATGCAGAGGTTTTTACAAGATGAAGTCTTGTGTTTGGAAACAATATAAAGATTTGAGTGCTGGGTGTGTTGCACTGTCTGCAATCTTCAGTGCTGCAGTTAAGTGTAAAACTAGTTTTGAAAGATGATTAGAGAGTTAGCTTCTTATTTCTGATGGGCATGGTGGCAGGAGGGTTGAATGTGCAACCAACTGGGAGCATCATCTTGTGACTGCAAGGTGAAATCATATTCCCATGGGAGAAGAAGGAATAGAGGCCAAGACTCTGCAAGAAAGATAGTGGAACTGTATCTGTTAAGTTGTCTAGTACAGGTTTTCAGGCATAGGTGTGAGACAGTTTCAAGGAAATTTCATTAACAAATTAAGATATGAGGCAGTAAAGCTTTGTGGAGGGTAGAGATAGCATTTTTATTTTTCCCCTTAGGTCTTAGAGGTATCAGAATTGCGTTTTGTTTTAGTTTGAATGCTGCAATACCATAGGAAAAAATATAGAAGAGTCATATCCTCTATAAGCATAAATGCAGCTGCAGGTAAGTAAAATTCTGTATTAGAAAGTAATTTTCTTTATTTAGCAGCTGTTATCTACTTTGTTATTGAATCTACTAGCTATGTTCTTCTTTCCACATTCCCTGTTACCCTGAGCAGGGCAGAGCTTCCTTCCCAGATAAGAGTTTCATTGACCCTGTTCCATGGCTTAGCCGCATTCACCATAAGCCTCCTTTGCTTTGTCAAGGGAGAGAGCTAGTCCTGCCTGTCTGCAAATAAATCTTTCCAGGCAATGCACTGAGAAACTTTAAACCATCTTGTTATTTGGCTCATAGTCTACATTCCAACTCCAGTGATGAGAATTTGGAATTCAGTGCCCCTCGACAGTGTACAGTACCTTGCTATGGCAAGGTACATTTTATGGCTTCCTGCCACCCCAAAGTGAGCTTCCTTGTATTGGAGGGTGCTTAGCTTCAGAATGGAGCAGTCAGGCAATATGCATATTTATCTCACCACTAGGTTTCATTGATGAGCAACATGTAGCCTTTCCAGTTCTTCTAGTAGAGGCAGAGGTTTAAGGACATTTTTTTAGGATGAATGTTGGGAGGCCACTGTTGTGTTTGTCTAATTAGCAAAATAAACTCTACTTAACTTTAGGTTGACCTAGCTTTTGTAAGCACAGAGACCAATTTGAGGTTCTGGGATGACTCCTGTAAGTTAATATTTCTTTACAACCTAAGCAGTCTTTTTCCTGCCAGAGAGTCAAGTTGTGGCTGCCAAGGGACAGGAACTGGTTAATGCTGCATTTCTTCCCCTGCTACTGCAGGAGGGTGAGAAAGCTCAACGAGCCTTGTATGCTCGTGCTGCCTGTCAGGTTGCAAGGAGGAGGTTTTTGGTTTGTAGAAGCAGTTTTTCTCTAAACAGCCATACTCCCACTGTCTCTGAAAAGAGAAAAAGTGACAGGCTAAATGGAGTCATCTTGTGGACTAGCGTTGACTCATAAATTACTTGCTAGAGCTGCTTGACTTGGCTGAGCTAGCCAAGAGCAGTAAATGTAAGTGTACTTGCTAATAGATTAAGCCTCTACCTGTGGGAACTGTTCATGGAAAAAGCTGGTTTGCCCTCCTTATCTGCAGCTTTTTTTTTTTCTTTTGAAAAATGCGGAGATAGAAAAGTCAGCGTTATCACTACCATTCTGTGAAATCTCTTTGAACAATTGGGGTTTTGTAAAGGCACCTGGAATTAGGAAGTTGGCCCAAAGCAGGAAGCCTGCTTTTAGATGTTGTGGGAAGTGGTGGATACAGCGATCATCTGAAATGGAGATGGTGAAGTTTTGTTATATACAGGCTTAAGTTAAAACTAATTCCTGGGCCTTTCTGTAGGTTTAGGAAGCAGAACAGTCTTCCTAAGCCTAAACAGTTTCAAGGCATATGTATATATTGGGTTAAACATTTTTGAAAGCCTTCTTGGGATTTTGCGATTTATAAAGATGACTTAAGGTACCTGAGACGTGACCTCTTCATAGTGATTCACTTATGACTGATGCCATGGTTCTGCTGGTGTTTAAAGTAGAGCATAGATTCCTTTGAGGCAGGTTCAAATAGCTCAAGGATATAAAGAGAGTACATTTCTTCTTGTATGTGCCCTTTAAGAAGACATTCCTGTCAGCATGATCTACCAGAGCTAGAGAAGTAGGAAGATGAAAATTAACTCAAGAGTCAAGAGAGAAGTTGAAAGAGGAAGGAATGTGTAATTTTATATTAATGAATATTTAACTTAAATGCCTCAAGTGTCTTTTCTTGGAAATGTTACAGTTTAACATAGCCTTACTTTTTAAGGAAGGCATGAGTAATAATGACAAATATCTTCAAAAGGTTGTCCTATAATTGTCCTATACCAAGACTTTTTTTGTCCAGCAGCCTGTTGTCCGCAGTTTATAAAAGCAATATCTTTTGCTTTGAGTTCCCAAGTTATTAACTGACTAAACAAACAATAACTAATAGCATAAACAATGCTTTTATTCTGTAAATAAGTAATATTTTTTGTAGCTTTCATCATTTATTTCAGTGGGGAGGAAATGTTCCTCCTGTTTTTGCTATGTAGGACTTGAGTGAAGCTTGTAAGATGGATCAAAGAGCTCCAAAACTCACCAAGACTCAAGTGCAATGTTGATTTTCACAGAGAAAGTGAAGGGGGTCAGCAACTGATAAATATCTGTATGAGAGGCAAAAAATCTGCTGTTCTGAAGAGTCATGTGTTGCGAAAGCTTGTTGGAAGTTAGACACAATGAGAAACGGAGCTTTATGGGAAGGAGAGGAGGCTTGTTTTTCTTAGAGTGAATGAATTACTGGCGTATCATACCAATGGCTAAAGTGGAATTGTTATTTGTTGGCTGTCTTTGAGAAAACATCCCCTTTTGATTTAAAGATTATTTTCTTCTTCAAACGAATTCCTGTAGTGGTTCCCATGGTTAATGCTACACAGGAGCATAACAGACTAGGTGATTTGTAGCCAGCCCTTCTAGTTCATAAACCACAGCCCTTTCTGGGTGTGTGTGGGTTTTTTTTTTTTTTTTTTTTTCTTCCTTCTGTTGCATCATGTTCCTGTGTTATATCTCTGGCTTGGACTTCATGTTCAGCATAGCTTCACTGCCTGTGACCTTACCCTGAAATCCTTCTTTTTGAAAGCCTCAGCATGGACTCTTACAGTCCGGGAGTAGTCCTCTGCAGTGGCTATCAGCATCCTTCTAAACTTTGCTCTGCAGAGACCATGTGGCTTTCTCTCTGCTTTCTCCCTACCAAGGAGACTGGCAGAAACAATCCACAAATTTCCCAGTGTGAAAGGACTGTTTGGGAGTGGTTCTCTGCTCTCACTTGTGATAATCCTTGCAGTCAGCACAGTGAGACTTTTCCAATCCACAGGTGCTGCGCCTGTGTCACGGGAAGCTGTTTTGGGGAGTTACGCTATTAGTAAACACACATTGGCATTTTCGTCCTGACACTTAGACTTTCCAGGAGAGTTTGGGGAGCCTGGCAAAATAACAGTGATCTGAGTATGCTAAAAATTGTCCTGGAAACTCCTGGTAAGTGTTCAAGTACTCAGGCTATATCTGTGCAGCGGGCCATGTAGACTAAATCCTTCCCATAGTTACATTTCCCAGCTCTTCTTCATAGCACTTGACTTCCTGGGTGTGCTCTCTGCAGGGGAAGTGTACTGCAAGTGCAGAGTTTTGGGACAACCTCTTCAACTGCGCCTGGCCCATGGCACCAGATGTTACCTTGTTGTCCTCTCCCTTCTTCTCCATCTTCATGAAGAACTCTGCTGTGCCCTGCTTAGCTCAGTAGAGCTGTAAGCTTTTTAAACAAAGAAGTGTCAGGCTTGTCATTTCCCTGTGACAGGGGTGCATTTGAGGTTGCTTCAAGAGGCTTTGACAAAATCAGGAAATGAAGACACAGGGAGAAGGCTTGGGCTACAAGAACAAGTGTTCTCCAGGCTGTTCTAAGGACAACTGTGCAGCAGCCTTAGTGTGGCTCAGATGTGCCCGCTCTCTGGGCTGCAAGCGGGAGGTGTGGGTTAGCATGGCGCCTGTGCTGCTGCGAACCTGCTTGCTCCCATTCCTGTGGCTTGGCAGTAGGGCTCCCACCGCAATCGCAGTCTGGCTCCGGGGCTGGGAGGGGGCACGCAGCCCTATGCCAGAGCGTCGTGCAGCCCTTGGGGCATTTATGATACGAGCTTCTCCAAAGAATTTCAGAAGGCTGGTTGAAGCCTGCAATGTTTTGTTTGAGGAGTTTCAAACACGAGGAGGGAAAAAAAAAATACTGAAATTTCAAATGTCTTCTAAATTTTGATTCTCACTTGCGCCCAAACGAAATATAACTCCACTTCAGCTCCTGTGCAACTTCCTGAGAACCGAAAAGCCTGTTTGATAAGATCTAGATAAGATTAACAATGTTATGATGGCTTACTGTTTTTATTTATTTCTCCTCAGTAGCCTGTGGTAGTGTTCCAGTAAGAGCACTGATAGATGCTCTAAAATAAACTGATTAAAGCTTGCCTAGTGAACTAAATCTCTTTTCTTAAATTTGTACATGTTAATTTTATAACTTAGATTAACTTAAGGTTTTCTTAATGTAGTAAGAAGTAAGCATTTGGAAATATGTATTTCATTGCCTGATGTCTGTAGTTGTGTATTTAAACTTGTTTTCTGCTACTATTTCTGCAACAGTTTATCATTTTTCTGCATTCTTGCTTTTTTTTTCTTTTTTCTTTTTCCCCTGAAACAAAAATTATTGTTTGCATTTTTTCACAGTTTGGTGTTTCACAAAATGTTCAGTTTGGAGACTGTTGATCTGACTTTCAATACTGGCACGTGTGAAGCAGAGCTTGGCTGCAGCCTGCAGCTTTATGAAATTTCTGCATTTGCTTCAGATTAATTTTCGTGATGGTGGAATAAAATAAGGGATAAAAGTTTTAAAAGCACTTGAGTACTCAGAGCTGTGTGTGTGTGTTAGGGCTTCTATCTTGCATGCTTCTCCAGTTTTTAATCTGTAGCTTTGTTTTTTCATTTTTTGCTGATACTAAAATGACTTGTCTGACTGACTGAAGAAACCTAACCCTTGCTTTTTTTTTTTTTTTTTTTTTTTTTTTTTCTTCTTTAGGCACTCAGTGTTACTGAAACTCTGATCAAACCTTTGGAAAAATTTAGGAAAGAACAACTAGGAGCTGTAAAGGTTTGTCCCTTTCTTGTCTTTATGAAAAGTTAGATGTTATATGTTATATACTTATATGTCATTATTGCAATGCAATCCATTTGGCAGCCACGTGATGTTGTTTTTATTTCATGTATTCACACTTCTTTTTCTTTTGGAAACTTGCTTCAGAAACAAATGGAAAGTATGTTTCAAGAATAAAAGACTGTGTCCTTTCCTTCTCTCCTTCCTCTTCCTTATCTCTTCTTTATCTTTCGTGTCTGGAATGTGAGAAGTACTGCTTACAGCCTCCTCGTGTTTCTAATGAGTAACTCTATTCTGCCTTATATTTGCTTGCAGTTGCACAGTCAGATGTTGACAAATACTGTCTACCAAAGGAGCTTATCCATATGCTTTTAACTATTTTTTTTGCCTCCTGTAAAATTAAAAGTGCCTTTTTTTTTAATAAATAACTCATTGCATTAATTGAGTAGAAAAGAAAATAGGAGTGGAGAGACTAAAGATAGGTGAGATTTCAGTCAACATAAATTTGGGGGGTGAAAGTTGTCCCTATACTGTATATGTTTTCCAGAACTAAAAGTGAACTTCATCAAATAAAGACTATCTTTGGATAAATATAATAAAGACATAAATCCACATCAAACTCTTCCAGTCATACCTTCCTTCCAGTGAGAGATTTAAATGATTGTAAAAAGTTAAAGATAGCTGTTTAATGCTGTCTTCTGTTCCAAAAACATTTTTAAGCTGCTGTGTATGTATCACTAGCAGTGAATAACAAGGATAACATTTCAGTTACAGGAGAGAGAAATATTTTGACTGTATCATGAGCAAGTAAGAGCTGAAATTTCAAAGTATTTTTTTTCTTTTTTTAAAAACAGAAAACACTTTCTATAATATTTCACTGAATCATAAGAAGTTATAAGGGAGCTAATCAGTCGAAATATCTTTTTTCCTCCTTCTCTTCATGTGTTTTATCCTTTTACTTTTCATTCTAAAATGCAGCTTGTCATTTTGCAGTTTGATTTCTCTGGATAAAAGCAAAGTTTCTTCAATAAAGAGAGTGAACTTCAGTTGACACTTTCTTTGGTTTTTGTGTTTTCATCCTGTTGATTTGAAGATAAAATTTCTTCTGCTACAACACCACTTGAAAGTGAAAAGCTTTTGTGTTCTGTGTTGAAAGTGCAAATGCATTTTTTTTTGCTTCATCATAAACTAGGATGCATATGGATGAATGCATACATATATGTATGCCTGTGTATATAAAAGAATATAAGATTATGATTCCTGTGTTCATGAATGGAGAATCCTCTATTGATTGTAAATCATTATGATGCAGTAGTATAATGGTCTTTGCTTAATTTCATGGGCTTTTGAGAAATGTATCAGAGGTCTCAAACAACATTAAAAATTAGTCTATGATTTCAGGAGTGTTTTACGGAAAATTCTAACTGTATCCCATTATATAGAAGTTGTAGTGAATGGATTGTTTCAGCACAGTATTTTTGATGTTAAGATGCATTGCTCTTTTTGAGTAAGAACTTATATTTTGTCTTACCTGGTTATTCTGTTGCACTCATTTTCAGCAGTCAGAATTCTATCCCTGCTTTTGCCTGTGAGAAGCTGCCCTCTCATTGCGTACATCTCCCTTTTCATTTCCATACAGAGTGTTGTTTCTGTGTGGTATTAAATAGCTGACCTAAACCACTCTGGAAGTAGCAGCAGTTTACTGAAGTCATGAATCTTCAAGATCTAAATCTTTGGCAAACTAAACTGTAAAATAGTTGTTTGCAAAGAATGTTCTCTATATAAATACTAGGTGGCAATTTGTGTAGACTGTCTATATTATCAATTCAAATCTTTTTTTTTCTTTTTTTTTTTTTTTTTGTGCCTTCAGGGGAGTTGGAACTAGTTTTGCCCTTTGAGTATTATATTCTTAGTCAAAATGCAAGATCTTATAGTTGTATGTATTTTTCCAAGTCATAGCTTCTATTTTGTGATTTTGGCTTTTTGGACAGAATTCACAGTGATTTTTAATATAAGTGTTGCTTAAATTCTTGTGCATATATACAAATTCTCTAAAAACATTTAACTTTAGCTATTCAATACAGTTGAAATACTGTTATGAGAAATGTAATTCTCCATCATTCTGAAAAATAAGTTATGGCATTTAGTAGCAAAATGCAGCTGGACACACTGCATGGTTTTTACTCAGGGAAAAATTTACTTTTTGCTATTACAGAACACAATATGTATCTGTTGCCTCAGATTTTACTGTATATTCCATCCCTGGTTGATCTGTTGATGTAGTAGTCTGAAGTGGGGTTTAAAAAAAAAAAAAAAGAGAGAATTAAAGAGAGAGAGGGAGACGGTGTATGTGTATGTGTGCCTCCTTGGTTAAAATATTACACATTCCATAGGGATTAGGTCAATAAAGGTTTTGCTTTTTCCTGTTGGGGAATAAACAGCTCTCTGCTTTTGTGGAACATGCAAACATTGACTAGATCAGTGGAAATTTTGCAAATATGAACACAGTTATGTCTCTTTTTTTCCTCCATTTTTTTTTCCTGTTTGCCCATATGCTGATACTTATTTTTAGTCATACTAACATCATATGCATGTTGGCGTGTTGCCCTGTGTCTCAATTAGTAAGGATTGTGGATTAGTAAGGGTATTATGGAATGCCCCCTTTTATTTATTTATTTATTTATTATAAATAAAATGCTATCTTCAAAACCCAATTGCCCAGAGAGTAAAAAGTTCTATCATGTATTGTAACTTATTAAAAGTGAAAGATATAGAGAGAGGAGAAAAAAAAAATACCCCTTTGTACAGTTTAACCAGGTTTAACCTTGAAATTTGTTTGAAAAATGGTTTGCAAAGGTACTTTTTCTTGGATTTTAGAACTTTAATTGTTTCTGTTATCTTGATTTCTGGCTTAAGGACAATTTTAAAGAAGGAAGAGATAAGGAGTTCTTCTTACCTTTTTATGTATGTTGTATAAATGAATGTTGCTTTGTTTTATATAGGAGGAAAAGAAGAAGTTTGATAAAGAGACAGAGAAGAACTACAGTTTGTTAGAAAAACATTTAAATTTATCAGCTAAGAAGAAAGAACTCCAGTTACAAGAGGTATTGTGTTGCTCTTTCTTTCTACAAGTTACAAACTTTTGAATAGATAAACATATTTTATGCAAGTGCGGAAGCAGGATGCATTCATTCATGTAAAAAAAAAAAATTCTGTCAATCAGAAAACTTTGATGAAAAAATCTGGATCTGTTGGAGCTGATGCATGCTTCTACAGTTTTCTAAACAGATATATTAAGTACTGAACACCTTGTTACTTTTTCAAGTAGTTAAGGCAATAGCAAAGTGTGAGTATATTATGAAAAACTCTACATTTCTGGTGAGGTTTTACCATATATGGCATTTGCATTACATCGTGCATATTGACTAAGTACCTCACATTAATGCTTGTTTAATGCTAAGAGAAGAAAGCCTTCTATTCATCAGACAGCTTTTTTGTACTATTTTTTTCTTGTGTTTTGAAGATACATCTTTTTCCAGTTAAGCTACAAAAGAGTTTGTTGACAGATTATAGCTTAAACAAATCTGTTTCACCTGACATCCCTTCTGTCTCTAAGGGTTTATTATAATTGTCCTTACTTGCAATAGCAGGTTTCTTCTAAATATTGTAGTTGCAACGTAAGCCCTGGTATGCTTTGTGTTATCCCAAAAAAGTAAACAGCCAAACAACAGAAAAGGAAAATTCCTATGGAAATAGGCTGATCTGTGTACATTTTAGTATCCTACGAAGCCCGTCTTTGTGATTACATTCTATGGCTACACTTCAGAACTTATCTTGTTATGAACTTTGGTGACAACGCGCATCTTTCCTGCACTGTGATATACAGGATGCATCAAAATGCCTTCGCTTTTTTAAACTGACTTTCCGACACACACACGTCAGTGCATTATTTTTCTGATACTGTTGTTATGGCTCCTTAACCACTAACAGTTTTCTAGCACAGAGCAGCAGTAAAGCATGTGTTAAGACAAAGTATCTTGAAGCTAATTTGATTTATCTGCTTAGAGAAGAGTAGTCAGTGTTCTACCTGAGGCATGTATATGAAAGAGCATATGATGGGTAAGTCTGGTCCTTTCACCTAATGCTTATTTCATCCCCTTTTGGCGGAATGAAAGGATAGAAGCAAGGCTTCTGAAAGAACAAGGACCATTCCTTAACATCCTTTTCTAAGGGATAAGTTGTTATCACGTAGAATATGGCTTTATTCCTTTTCTTTAATGTACTTCAATAGTGGTGTCCATTACTCAGTTGTAGAAGTTTTTGAGTTTTTAGTGTGGTTTCCTGTACTGTAAATATACATGCATGTGCTACTTAATTTCAAATTCCAATGTTTGAGTCAGGATGTGAATTATAACTGATTAGACCAATGATGTTGGCCTTTCACTAATGCTGACGTGCGATTAATAAGGCTGCAGTTTTCCACAAAACAGCAAATATTTAAAACTTGTGAAAATACCAGTAAGCTTTGTGTTTGATAGTGAGTTTTCTTGGTGGGGAAGGGGGGGGGGGGGGGGGGGGGAAGGGACTGTTTGCTCATTTTTTGTTTCTCTTGCCAATTAGAAGGGTGTGCAGGTGAGGGGGGCATAATAGCGTAAAGAAAGCAATCCAGTTTCTATGAACAGCAGTTATTCTGGTTATAGAGTAAAGCTTCCCCCACTGCCCCCTCCTTGGTTTGATTTGCAGAGATATTTCTCCCTTTTGTAATGGAAGGTGCTGTTAACCCCTTATGTCTGTTCACACAAGCACCTTTTCTGTGCTGCTAAATCACTCCCCAAGTACTTGCTTCAATACATTTGTCTTGCATTCCATTGGCAAAAAAAAAAAAAAAGAAGAAATGTTAGTTGAATGTTTCCAAACCTTCAGCCTCCTGCATCAAAACAGCACACATTGTCTCATAAAAGGAATACTGATGCCATTTGCAAGGTTAATGAGAAGAACAAGGCTGGGGAAAGTTATCTCATGACTTGTTACTTGTTTACTATGTATATGTTAGTTCAAAGTGACCTGCAAAATGCCGTTAGAATTTCAGTAGCTCTGTTCTGTGCACAGGCAGACAATCAGGTGGAGCAGAACAGAAAACACTTCTATGAGCTGTCCCTCGAATATGTGTGCAAGTTGCAAGAGATACAGGAACGGAAGAAATTTGAATGTGTGGAACCTGTAAGTACCTGTGAATTGAGTTTTTAAGAAAGATGCCTACCCTAGCATGCTTAAAGGGGAGAGAGAAGGAATGAGAAGTGGGCAAAAGGCAAGGAGATAAGCACTCTTTTCTGAGGAAATCTATGTAACTGCATAATTTAATAGCATTTAAAGCAGTCTTTTTAAGTGTGCAAATCTGTGGAAGTTCCTCATACAGACACAGTTAACCAGACAGGACAAATCTTGGATAATTATAATTGATCTAACTCAATTGATTAACATCTGTTTATTCTATTCTATTTTATTTATTTATTTATTTAACGTTATGGTATACTGCAAAAAAAACCCTTGGTTTATGGTGTGAATTGGAATACGGGGGTTGAAAATGATAATAGTGGTATCGGGCTTGTGTTTGTATTTGTTTACTTTTTCTAACCGCTGAAATATTATTCTTGGCTAATGTAGAAAGTCTCTTTTTCAATATACTGGTTGTTGCTCTTTAATGTATACCTGCATTTCACTAAAAACTACTTAGTATCAAGGTGGTCAGAAATGTTTGACCCTAACTGGATTTGAATTGATGTACAAAGTAAGGAGTTTCATTAGATTTCAGTGAAAATCATACATATACCAACCAGACTTATTATGGTCTCTGGGAAGACTTTGCTCTAAAATTTTCTGAAATCAGAATTAGCTTTATGACATAAATGTAACTTTATGAAACAAGAACAATTCTTAATTCTTGTAATACTAGCATAAAGGAAGAGCATATTATAAAAATGGTTTCTATTTACTTGTGCTCTGAAGTGTGTGTTTTTGGGCCAAGTTGTCTATTTGTTCTAGTAAAATTATTTTAAAACAATATTAACAGTAATAAAATCTAATGTCCCTAATCAAACTAGTTGATCATGAGAGCTATATGGTTAATATGGACTATTCCTGTATGAGAAATGGTTAAAATAAAATTCATAATAGAGAGTAAACCATTTAAAATATATTAGTATTATTTAAGTAGTGATAAAATTTCGTAATCTTTTTAAAGTTTTTCTCTTAAATATTTTTATTGTTTTGTAATCAATAATTGTTTCTTTTAAACTGTTTGAATCTTCTTCAGAACTAAAGAGTGAATCTTCAAGTTATGTTTGTAAAACATATTTTTCTTTCTTTTTCTGAAATCTTTTAACTATGGATGAGTCTAAGCTTTTTGTTCTTCAGTTTGCAATTGAAGTTTTCATTAGAGATCATTTACTACCAAATCAAGTCAGATTATCCAGTGAGGTTGCTTATTAACAAATTCTTTTAGTCTTTTCTCTCCTTAACATTTATTTTCTAAATCTTGATCTTTGGAGAGTCAGGTTGAAAATGGCTTATTTATAAGGGTTTTTCAACTTTAGAAAATCCATAATCCATTCTTTGCTTTGTTCTCTTTAGTAGAGTTGTGTTTTCCTTTGTTACTTGCTTCTTTGTAACATCCTGAAGCAAACTGAAGGAGTGGGCACTACTGCACTCCACTCTTTCTGATGTGTTATAACATTTTCTTCAAATGATCCATTTCTGACTGAAGTCAGAAACTTCAAAATGGATCATTTTCCGGTTCTGACAGAAGGTCATATTTACTTACAGGTAAAGGTAGTGAACGGTACTCATCACTAAAGGTAGTGATGAGTAAAGCTGCTGCAGGGGGAGCTTTCTGCTCTACAAAGACTATTTGACCCTGCTACAGCGGGTAGAGTAATTCCTCTCAACTTGGTCAGTAGCAGGGAGGGATTTGGCCCAGAAAGTATTGGCCACAAGACAGAATTACTGTCGTTTCATTTTACCCAAGTATTTATTTCGGATATCATTGGTATTAGATCAACTGTAAGGTTTCTTAAAATACTAAACACAATAATCCTGTCCTTGTAACTGGAGGTTTGCCTTGTAACAGATCTTTTGTTTTGTATTTCAGGTGTTATCATTTTTTCAGGGTTTGTTCACTTTCTATCATCAGGGATATGAACTTGCCAAAGACTTCAATCATTACAAAATGGCCCTACAGATAAATATACAAAATGTAAGTTGAGATGTAAGTTGAGGTATTATATTTACTCCCTTTTTTTTTTTTTTTTTGAATAAAAATATGCACGTAGTTACTCATATAGATGCAGTAGCTAAATTGTAATAGTCTTAGTCTGCTGCTTGTTAACTTTGAGGGTATAGTGCCATCTTCTGACTAAATATGACCGAACAAATCACAGCTAGCTCTAGTGAGCTCTTATCTCATGGTTTCTAATTGCTCTTGGAAATAAAGCGTAAAAAAAGACCTCACTTTTTTTTTTTTTTTTGAGGTGTTTGTCACTGGAGGTGAGCTCAGCACTGACAGCAGAAAGTGAGATGGGGGTGAGAGGCTGAAACAAGGGGATGACAGGCTTCATATTCAGATGGTCTGTTTGCTTCCTTGAGATTTGTCATGGAACAAAACCTTCTCAGAGGACCCTTGCTGTGGCAATGGTGTAGGGAAGAAACCACACAAACTTTCTGGAGACAAGCGGTTCATGATGTATTCTAGAACTAAGATACAGGAATTGCTTCTAGGAAGTTATAGTGTATTTTTGGAAATGACTTAATGTAAGCAACCGGCTGTAAGAAGGAGACAGGAAGGCAAAAGAGAGGATTACAGGTGTGGAAATACACAGTGATTTGATTCATGTGTCACAATACCATTCTTTTCATTTTCTTTCCATATGCGTAAGTCTTAAGATTCCTCTTGAGCTTTTCCTCTTTGGCTTGGGTACAGGAGCTAAGCAGTGATAACTTCATAAACATTTATAGAAGTCAGTGTTTCTGGATGAAACTTATTCCTATGTATTTATCTTAAGGGAATGAGGAGCAGAATGGAATGACAGTAGGTAGAATCTGAGCAATATGGACAAGAAATGAAGAATGAGAGGGAAGCTAAAAAGCAATTTTGAAGTGGAGCATGAAAAGCTGGACTTCAGATTGCAAATGGAAAAGGTCCAGTGAAGTTGTTTGAGGGAGTCATGAAAGCAGTAAGAAAGCAAACTAGTCGCAACGGCCACATTTTCAGTTGACAGAACAATATTACAGTGTCCCTTGGGAACTATTGAAGAGACTGAGCACTGCAACTGAAATTTTATGAATAGATAAAGGATGGCCTGAGTTTAAATATACTCTAGAGAAAGGTTTGATAACTGGTAAGAGGAAAATTAAAGGAAGAGTCTGAGAAGGCTTTAATTCCTTGTCTATACCGGAAAGTTTGCCCCTGAAATTTTCTCACTTGTCTACGTGTTTGGAAGCAACTAGGCACAATGGTACTTCTGAATGCCAGTTTGTTTCAAGCAGGTCTAAACTAAATAGGTGACTGGGCTTTTGTACCACTGCCTTTTTTTCCCCAGGAAAAGATAATTTTTTGATAATGCATTGATGATGCAAAACTTGTAGAGAGATTTAAAAAAAAAAAAAAAAAAAAAGTCCCAATCTTGCTTACTCTCCTAAAAGAAAACCTCCCATTTTTAGTCTTCCATGAATTTACATGTGGATCTGTGACAGCCACTCCAAAAGCTTTTAGCTTTTTTTAGAGATGCAAAAACATCTGCACTCTGGGGTGCTGTTCTTGGTCCAACTTGCCTTGTGTATTCAGTGCTCTTAAGTAAAATTCAACATAATAAAGTGAGATAAGTAAGAGTGCTCTCTATTGGGCTGTCAGGTGAGATGAAACTTTGAAGGAGTGATAGGTGAAGGAGGTGGTTAGAGTGGTACATCTGGAATTTTCTGGAGCTCACAGAGCTCCATCCTACCTTTTGCAGGACACATTTCAAATGCCCACGTGTGGACACGCTGCATAGCAAATACTTTAGAATGAGGTTGTCTGTATCTAAGCCAGGAGTGATAAATGGTCAGATTGGGAGGTTTAGGTGTGAGCTGTCTGTCACTAGCAATTTTGGTATTTGTCCTGGGTGCAGAATATAGTTTCCAGTGCAATCCTTTTAGAGAGTTATGAAAAAAGTGTTTATGTACAAGATCTGTCTCCTAAACTTGCAAGCAGATGTGACCTGAGATTGAGAAGGTTCGTGTGGGAGGGCTGAGAGCAGTTGTTTTGCCTGAGGTCAAGGAGTTTTCCTGTATAAAGCACATGGATATGGGCTTCTCTGACCAGCTTGCTTGAACTGTATTTGTGCTCGTGAATAAATGCCTTCGAAGCATAAATCTTGAATCTGTGTGTACAGATGGCTAGCCAGGCACATACTGTTAGCTGTCTGTGTACAAGAATGGATGCTTGTTTATATTCGTGATATATTTATATGTCTAGGCATGCAGCTGTATGCTTTTCCTTTAGAAAGAAAAAAAAATAAAAACTGAGGCACCATTTTCAGAAACTGGTCCATTTTCAGAAAATTTAAGATGTTTTCATAAAGCAATAGGATGTACAAGCATATACCTGGAATTATATACTTCCCTCAAAATACATGTATCAATGGGGAAACCACCAACCTGGAATTTGAATGTGTATTTTCAGTTTGTGTGCTTTGGGTAAGCAGATATACAGTACAATGAAAATTAGTTATTACCAAGGTGATTGTTATTTATTTATTGACTAACTTTCAGTGTTTTTCAAACCAAAGAGTTTCATACATGAGGTATGAGCTGTTCTTATTATCTGCCTTTCATATAGTTCCATTGTTGGGCATATGAATGGATTGTTCTTACTAATCTTCTAATAAATATTTCTGTTACGACTGATTACAAACTTCAAGAAGTGAGTGGCATTCAGGAATAATAAACTGGCCTTTGTTTTTTTTTTTTTTTTTTTTTTTTAATGCACACGGATTTTTTTCTGTCATACTTCTGCATCTGTGTGACTCTATGTATAGTCTCCACATGCATAAATTGTTGGTGACTTTGTCACATTTTTCTTCATAACTGTAGAAAATCCTCACCTTCCTGAAAATCAATGTGAATGTCACAAATTAAATGAACACCTATGATAATGTTTTTCCTAGAAAGATGAAATATTCAAATCCAAACTCAATTTTGAATTATTTTTTAATTCACCTTCTGAACAGGTTAAACACAATACACATTGTTTTAGAAATCTACTGTGACATTCTTTGTATGTTTTCCACAGTTACAGTAACTAATTTTTAAAAGACACTAAAAATTTGAAAAGGAAAGGTCCATGGAAGTTTTGTACTGATCATCCTAAAATGTCTCTAACCACTTTCTCATTTCATAAATAATTTTTCTTATAATGCTTGTCTGCCAGGTAGAGTCAGCTATTCTTCCACTCCCTCTACTAACAGGTTTTTGCCATCTTTTCTTAGACAAGAAATCGTTTCGAGGGTACAAGATCAGAGGTAGAGGATCTCATGAACAAAATCAGAAGGAATCCTCAGGAACATAAAAGAGTAAATCATTTCACAATGGAAGGCTATCTTTATGTACAAGAAAAAAGTAAGATATGTTTTTGTATTCCAGTAGTGTCCATAATGTGCATACAGGCGAGATTTATTTCTGCTGGTAGTGTGAAGGTGCAAGGAACATACAGTTTTTTAAACAATCATCTGAACAAATGTTTGAACTCTAAGGGCAGCACTGCCGGTGTTCATAAAAAGAGTATCGGGCTGAAAGTATGACAGCTGTGAGCAAAGACAAGTGAGGAAGTTTTGTTTGATTGAAGGGTGTACTCACTTTTATATCCTAGCGACCTTCCCCAGAGTTGTGAAATACTTGCTGTTTAACAACAACAGGAGTTGTCAAACTAGTCTGTAAAAATTGGGCTGCTTTAGTGTGATGAAATCAGCTGTCATTTCCTTAAGCGGTGTGTTTTCATTACGTGCTTGAGATCACTGGGTCAGATAAACCAGGCTCTGTGCTAGGTAGCCAGTGTCAAAAATCTTCCTCTGCAAAATGTGTGCCACAAAAATCATATCATGCCAGTACTTCAAACAATTACAAATTCTCCTCACCATAAGAGAAAGGTTAAATAAGATACAAAACTCTTACATCTCAAAAATGATTATGGCCTCAACTTCTTTTGTTATTTATAACAATCGTTTTTACGTTAAGTCATGTATTCTTAGGAATTAATTGGGACTGAAAAATGTCATTTTGGGAAGCAGGTGAAGGAAATGCACAAAATGCAAATAGTACAGGCTAGTTAAGGCTTCCATTTTTTTGTTTGTTTGTTTTGTAGGGCCTGCCCCCTTTGGCTCTAATTGGGTGAAGCACTATTGTACCTATAGAAAAGAGACAAAGAAGTTCACAATGATTCCATTTGAGCACAGGTCAGGAGGGAAAGTTGTAAGTATATTTTTAAGTTCTACGCTCTGTATTTAAATGAGAGGATGTATTAGATATTCTTCTCTTTGCACTGCCTTCCCCGTCACTTTTTCATGCAGTTTAGTCTGCCATTTAAAGATGTTAATCTAAAGTAATGGAATATGTTAACAAACAAGAATTCAGTAGAGTTTTCAATTGCTTTGAGAAGACCAGAGAATATGTGGCAGTTAACATGCATTTTTTCCCACCACAATCTGGTTTATCCATGATGTATTTAACTTGTTAAAGTATAAATCAAGGAATCAGATTTAGAAATTTCTTTCTTATCTTACACACAAGTCAGAATTTTCTTCAAAGGAAAAGAGATGCAAGTACTATAAGAGGTACTAGAAAAGAGGATTTTAAAAGGAATATAATTCATACAGAGAACTGAATATAATTTCAGATATCTTCTGATATCATCTAAAATATTCAGGACTTAGTGCTGTGGTCATTGAATGCCTTTAATTCTATTTGAAATAATTGGGACTTGGGGACAGTCAGCACCTTCAAAGATGAAACATTAAATGGATGCATTAATATGGATGAAATGCCTTTTGTTGCAAGAAAAAAGATATCCAAACCTGGAAAATATTCTTCAGTCAATATCCCTGTAAATGCAGCACCCCATCCTATCTTCAAATTTGGTTAAAACGTTACATTGTTGCAATTTTATCTGATATTATATTCCATTAGTCTGAGTAAAAGGTAGATGGTTTTCATCATTCTGAGGGCTCTCTGTATGTGTATGTATGTATTTAATTTGCAAATATATTGAATTTGGGAGAGTCTTTCAAAAGCTTTAGAGAACATGCCATACTGAATATTAGTGATATTTGGCTTCCTTAATCATTTCCATACTTTTATGAATTTTTATTCTAGTTTAAGTATAATAAGCTGTTTTGGGTATGACATTCTAAAACATGAAGCTATTTTTTCAGTACCAGAAGAGCTCCCTTTTTGAAACCCACAGTACAATTTCTCATTTAGTGAAAACCTTCTGTGTCTGAAGATGTTGCATAAGACCAAAGCTAATTTTAGTGTGTAATTAATCCTGATTTAAAACTGATACAATTCATGCAGTCATGTGTGAATTCTGTTGCACGTGTCCGTTTTTAGTGTAGCTTTTGCACTACTACTTTAATGTAGATTTATCTTACTCAGTTTGTATCTCTAGCTTGCAGAAGCTTTCAATTACTGTATCAAGCAAATCTTTCTTTCCACAGGGTGATGAGGAGCTCTTCATCCTTACCTACTGTACCAAAAGGAATACAGACACTATAGACAGGCGATTCTGTTTTGACTTAGAAGCGTCAGACAGGTAAACTGATGAAATGCACTAGAAAGTACCCAGAGGAAATATTACTAGAGTTTTGTTACTGTGCATTTTTTTTTTTTTTTTTTTTTGGTGGTCTGGGCGGGCTGCGTAGGTTGGATTCCTTTTATGGTGCCTTTACATCTGCCAGTGGGAGCTGATCACCTGAGGAACACCCACACTCTATCATAACTCACTGGATTTTACATCAATTATGTGTAGCAGAGGTCGTGATGATCTATACTGAAATATACACATTCTCTGGTAAAGGAAAAGCAGAGAAGAGATGCATAATAGAGATTTTTAGATGCTGTGGTTTTAGCGATAATATTACAAACTGCTGTTATCATAGTGAAGAAATGTGGCTTACCTTGATCTGCAGTACATATAGCTGCAGTGGAAGGCTATACTTACAGCAGAGAATTCATACAATCACAACCATGTCATATTATGAGTCTGCTTTCCAAAAATGTCATGTTGATACTTACAGATTTTTATGTTCAAATGAAAACTGAGATGGTTGTTCCTCTTCCTTTATATCCTGATACTCATGACTGTGCTCCGAGGATGCCAGCAACTTGGCTCAATCTCAGGAAAATATGTGTTGTTTCTTTCTGTTTAGTACTCTATCGTGTTAACTGAAGGTAAACTTAAAAAAAAAAAAAAAAAAATCTTTTTTATCATCTAACTACTTGGGCTATTTTTTCTCTTCAGAGTGATTTATGGTCATGATGATTGTAGCTTGGCATTGCAAACTGACCAGTTTGTACTGAAATAACTCACAGGTCTTTGGAAGTTGCTTTGCTCAGGATTGTTACTATAACAGCAGTATTCAAATATGTCATGAAGGTTTTTAGTTGCAGAAATTAATGGAAATTCACAGACAAGGCTTCCCATATCCACTGCAAGAGCTAAATGTCTGTAATTGACAGTATTAGGATATTACTTTTTCATGGCTTGTATCTGTTGAATTCTATGTTGCTATTAAATTCAGAGACCAGATAAAATATCAGGAGAGGTAAGAATGCACTGGAAATGTTTCTATTTGTAAAACACGAACATAATGTGTAGTCTGTTACAGTTTAAAAATAGAGGAGGAATTTGCACTAGTATTCACTATGCTTTTTTTTTTTTTTTTTTTGGTAATATTTTCTTTTCAACTAAGTTGCTACCTGAAGATAGAAATGAGGAAAATTAAAGCACAACATTGTCTCCACCCTCCATACCTGTCTCATATTAAATTTTTCTAATTATATTTACATATTTGCTGAAAATATTGTCAGGCTGGGTAGAAATTTTTTTAATTGTCAGGAAACTAATTACCTAAATAACCTGTTTGTTTTTAACTTTTCTTGCTTTGTATACTACGCTGAACCACAGAATTGCTCTCTCCTTTTTTCCTTTTTTTTTTTTTTTTTTTTTCCTATTATAGAAATACAGAAATAGATTTATGCTGCTCTCTGTTCACTAATCCCTACATCCTGCAGTTGCCCATCCTTGTTCTTTTAGAAGGTTGTAATAGAGACTTGTATAATTAGATACTGCATTAAGACTTCTTTTTTGTATAAAAAATATTTACTGGAAAACTGTAGTCATTTGTGTTGCTGCTCTGAAACTAAAGGCTTTGCATCAGATAAATTGGAAATAGAATTTGACAAGACATTGTTTTGTTGCTGATGAATGCAGTTATTCTGTGTGCTTGATATTGTTGTAGACCTGGTATTCCCATGACCATGCAGGCCTTTTCTGAGGAAGACAGGAAGCTGTGGATGGAAGCTTTGGATGGAAAGGAAGCTGTAAGCTGTGTTCTTTATGTTCAATAATAGTGTAATGGTAGCATTCCTCCCACCTCCCCTCTAAAACATGTTTATACTTTAATATACTAGGCTTATGTAGCTCTCAAGACAGTGAATTTAACACAGAAATAATAAAATTGGAATAATACTCAGGATAGATGAGTAACTCAGTAAAGCTGAGGTTAGATCTATTTTATTCTGGTAATGAAGTGTTTTTCGTTATAATGACAGGCATTGATTTGTATAAATGTTTGCCATCACAATGTTGTTAGGGTATATGTAATATGGATATATTCTCCTACCCTTAAGCTGGTATGGTGTGTTCCAGTGACAAGACTTGCATGAGCTACTCATGTAGTATTATTTTGTTAAAACTAGATCATAAAACACGTGTCATAGGGGCTTGAGTTTTTGCTTAATTTGTGTTTTCTATCAAGAAGTGGGACTGAAACACAGAATTGGAATATAAGCAGCGGGTTATTCTTACCATTGTAAATATTGTATTAGTCCTGCAGGCCAAAAATAACAGGGTTTTCCAGTCAATGACAAAACTGTTTTTCTGTCACAACAGTTGATGGATTTTGACAGTTGGTTTTATTGACATCTGTGTCACAAAGGTCTTTATTTATTTATTTATTTATTTATTTATTTATTTTCTTAGTCTGCAAAGCTGTTATTAACTACCTTGGCCTCCCCAGTTAGGTTCAAACTTCTAGGAATGCTAGGTAGTGACCTAGTGCCCATTCAAGCAGTTCACATAGATTTCAGTGAACTGTGGGAAATCAGCCAGCAGAGGAGCACAGCAACGTGAAGCACTTAAATCACAACTAATTTTAGAGGTTTATAAACAGGGTGGTTCTGCTCCCTTAGGAACTGTATTTACTGCGATTTTTGGAAAATTTTCACTCCATATTTAAAAAAGGGGATTTAGTTTCATATTATACAAATATAAACATAGATTTATACTAATCTGTGTTCACTAGTCCCTGTATCCTGCAGTTGCCCATCCTTGCTCATTACGGAACTTGTAATAGGGGACTTTTGTACTGCATTAAGTGCCCCTTCTGCATCCCCCTTTTGGGGACGGGGTTCTGTTTGGGCTGTTACAGATACTTAGAGGCAATATGTTTTGGTCATAATCAACTGGATTCATGCCTGTTTGTCATTAAGAGGCATTTAGTGTCTTGTTTCTAATTTCATAAAATTCTTAAGAAAATCTTGCATCTTTTTTATTCTTTCTCTGTTAGTTGTTCATCAATTTGAATAGAGCAAATGCAAACCGGGAGGGAAGTAAGTATTTAAACTATGATTAAAACTAATTATTTTAACATTTCATGATTGAGAAATGCAAAGATGGAAATATTTCTGCGGATCCAACATAATACAGAGTTCTGAATATACTTTTGTGAATTTTGTGGTTAATGGGTTTTCACAATAACATAGTTCAGCACGTACACAAGAACTGTAGGACTGGACATAAGCTAGGCAAACATATCCTCTTTTTACCAAATTAGTTCTTCCTTGAAGTGGCTCAAAACCAGGGTTTATTTGTAAATGCATCACAATTTCTTGAACCAGATTGTGTGTACACATTGGTTAGAATACATAAAAATGGATTTAAAAGCAACCACAGCTGAAAAAAAATACTGAATGCTTGTATTTGAAATTTAAACCATTTTTTAAAAACAAAGTTAGACCTTTTCTGTTGGCAAAGTATATGAGTAAAAATAGGGTTTTTTTTTTTTCCTTGCATTGTCAGGGAGTTCATGCAATCTTTTTTATTGATGAATAAAGCTTGATTCTGGTGTTATTAATAGAAGTTTTCCCACAGATTTCTGCTTTAGTAGTGTAAGATCAGGTCCCCAGGAGTAGGTGGGGGGGGTAAGAAAGGACAAACCAGATGGCTGGGGGAAGGGCGCTTTTACAGCATTTTACATTAATTTACAGCTTTTAAATTAAGTTCTGATGTGAAGGAAAAGAATAAGATAGGAACAACAAAGGATTGCTGGACCACAGCTGTTGTCCTGTTAATGCATCTGTTTTATGTAGTCAGATCATTAACTGCCATGAAATGATATACATATGTGCCCTGTATCTTTAGTGTGGGAATTCCTTTGGCTTTGGGTAGAACTCAGTAAAAGCCCTGCTGTTGCTGATCATGTTTTTCCATCATAAGAACTTCTTTGTCACATTGGATGAACTCTCTCAGATGTTGTCATTGTTGCAGTAAATATTGTTAAATGCCATTTTGTATCTGCCAACATATGTAGCTAATTAGAGATCCTGTTCATTAAAGACTACTGCTATGAGCAAATTCAGTGAAACCACATTGGACCTTTATTTGTGCTAGGTAGGATGGGGAGGGGAGAAAGGAAAATTTCTCTGGAAAATGGGGTGAAGAGTTCGTCTTTCAGAATACTTAACCACATAGCTAGTACAAAACTGAGTTAAGTGTCTAGTGTTGTTTTGTCAGTAAAAGATATATTTGTAATGGTGTTTAAAACTGTTTTCTTCTTGTAGGTGCACAATTGGATAAGATAGGCTTCGCCATCATCAAAAAGTGCATCAGTGCTGTTGAAACACGAGGTAATGGTCAATGCCACCAAATGCTATCATTTGTGGCGGGTGTGGAGTAGCTGATCTGCTCTTGGAAAAAGGCCCGAGTGATCTACTTTCCCATAGATCTCTTGGAAAGAGTTAATGCTGTAGAGGTTACATTTGATTATGCTGAACAATGCAGGAGCTTCTTTCTGTCCAGTCTCAGCCTTTTCTCTGTGTCTGTCCCTCACAGAATGTGTTTTCAAGAACTGCTCAGAAGGTACTAATAGTTAGGTTCTAAACAAGGGAAGCCACTGTGGGCACAAGACTGCCAAGTAACAGCCTTCTATCTTGGAGGCAGTGCCCGTACCCTGTCTTTGCTTTTACAGAGACTGTAGTTAATTTTAGTATTCCATTCATTGGCTGTGAAGGAACTGCTCTATCTTGCCATTCAAGACAAGAAAGGACAAGACCTAAATAGACAAGAGAATGAGAAAACGTACTGCTATGCTTCTGTTAGAGTTGCAGCCTCATTCCAGAGGCAAAGATGCTTATGTTACGTGTCCTTTCTGACTGTTCTACCTCTAAAGGTGGAGGCAGAAGGGAAAGGAATGCTCAGAGCAGTTTTTAAGAGGTGTTTTGACTTGTGACATGTGGAAGCTCTGTGTAACACAGACTCTGTGTAAGTGGGCACTGGATAAGACCAATGTTTGATACAGCTCCCAAATGCGTAGGCAGCAGTCCTGGGACAGGGATGCTCAAATGTGAAATGATCACATATTCTCAGGAGCTTAGTGCACTTTTTATGGTATTATACATGAGGATCCAGCCCATTTTTTTTGAAACAGAGGAGAAGGAAGGAAGTCATTTATTATTGTATATTTCTAAGCGTGCAAAAGAGACACTGAAATTTCTTGGTGCAAATTTTTGGTTTTCTGTTGAATTGTTGACCATCCTGCTCTCAAAATGGAAACTTATGGTTGTCTAGGAGTAGTGTTTTTTTCAGATTATTTGCATTTTTATGCAGAATATTTGCATTTTTCTTTATCTCATTCGTCCAGCTTAAATGAAGTAGTTGGATGAAATGAAGGTTGATCATATTTACTGTTAATGCAGGGTCTTGCTTATTAAGCAGTGTCTTCCATGTATGTGCTTACTGTACAATTTAATTAATTAGATCAAGAAGCCTTTATGGTATTAAGAATTCAGCATGTAAACACAAAGTATTATCTGCAATCCTTTTTCATGCCTTTTTTTTGTATGTATTAAAATGTTTTTCTAGATTAGATCTTATTCTATCTCGTGTTCTCTTGCTCATTTTCCTTATTTTAAATGTTTACCAGATTTTCCAAAAATGTACAGTGGATCTTCTCTGTGGGCTAGATGAGGCAGATTTTGTGAAAGATGTGTGGTCATATAATGAAAGGCTACTTTTTGACTATGGCACATTGATTGGTTACTTTACCTTTAGAATTATACCTATTGTAAGCAGTATGGAGTCCTCTCTTTATTTGTGTGTGCAGAGAACACACCTGTATACATTTTTTGCCTATCCTTAATAACCTGCAAAGAAAGCAGAATAATCAAAGCTATGGGAAAAGGGCGAAGACTTATGCATGAAGTGGTTGTGGGAAAAGCAGGTGGGATACAAGGTTTCTTCTATATGGTTGTGAGTGGATAGATGGAACTGAAGGGATGAAGTACAGTTCATCCTTTATGTCCTGACTTTGCTGCATGTAAGGCATAAAGTGCTCATGCAACATCACCTAATGTTGTTCAGAACTGATGACAAGCTTGCAGGGATGGGAAGCGCATATCCCCATAGTAGGATCTACCTCGAAGCAAACTTTCAGGAGAGTCAGGTTACCAGGGTTAACCGCAGTGTCCCCTTTCTTTGGAGACGTTCACCGTCCTTCATTTGTAGGACTTGTAATCAATAGAATGCTTGGGGATAATTGCTAGCAATGGAAGCAACCCCGGTTTATTAATTCTGTTCTAGAAAATACTTCAGAAAATTTAATACTTCAGTACTCGGAAATAATTTTTTCCAAGGGTTTCAGGAACAGAGTTTGTTAAGCTATTTATTAGTTTTAGGAACATAGGAATCCATCTAGCTCTGGTACAACAGAGCATGATTCAGCAATAGCTTTCCAAGCAGTTGTTGGTGATTTTCTATTTAGTGATTCTGAATGTAACATTAACTGCATTAAAAAAGAAAGAGACTTTGTGCATGAGACTAACTGGAGCATTCCCAGAGTATTGGTTTCTGTTCTCTGTGACGCTGCAGGACCATCTGCTGATGTGTGCTGAGCTCAACCAAGCAAAGCTTGGGAGAACACGTAACTGTTTGCCTCAGCAGCAGTGGCCAGAGTTGTATGCTGAGAAAAGTCTGCCTTCCAGGCCTGTGGATTGTGCGTTTTTTTTGTTTTGTTTTGTTTTATTTGTTTGTTTGTTTGCTTGTTTTTTAACCAATATGTGCTCTTCAAGCAATTTTTACTTGATTATTTTACTTTAATGATAATATCAAAGTTATGCTCAGCAGAAGAAAACAGGACAGATGCCTCTTCAGAGTTTGTGCTTGCATGCCATGTTTTTATCTCTTGTAATCATAATGGGTGTGAGGTTGGCGTGGGAGGAAAGAGAGGACAGTCTAGTGTGGGTGGAAACTGAGAATAGTCTTGTCATGTCATTGCAGAAAAAGTCTGGTATTCAGAGGGAGAAGAGCATTACAGAGATATTGAACATAAACTTGTCAATGGCTGGATAGTTTGTCTCAGCTACGCTCGTTTTTATAAAGCCAAGGAGGGTATTATTTTTTGCTGAATGAATAGAAAAATCAAGACAGTGTCTCAGTTAAAATGTGCATTAGCTTCTGGTTTTTTTTTTTTTTTTTTGCTTATCCTTCACCTGATGGGAGATGCTGAGACATCAAGGTAGTGTTACACTGAGCTTGTCCCTTGCATAAGGAGCACAGTTCTGATTGGATTTGTACCCATATTTCCTATCTGAGAGCATATTTCAGGGTTCTGTTTTGACTGTTCCATTGTATTTACAAATTTTTACTTGGAATAATACAGCAGGGATGAAGGTTTATAGAAACATAAAAGACCCATTTTACCCAAAAATAAAGAGTTTGGATGTGGTTTTCTGTGTACCTAGTTGGTTGTGTGTCTGTGAACATGTGGTAGTTTAGCATTTCAAAGAGTAGCATTTGCCTTTATTTTAGAATTACAGAATTAACTGCTAATCTGCTCTGGGCAGAGAGATGGCAGCATTGAGCTGTCATTCTGTTTTTCTGTCAATAAGGCAGAAGTAAGATGGTGAGGAGAAAACGAGTCTTTTCACAGAAACAATCTGGTATTACCTTGAATTGTGCGTGTCACATGTGACTTTCTGTATTATGAAATTTGATATAAAAAGTTACATCTGCAGGGCTATTAATATCCTCTGTTGCCACATGCATAATGCCAACCACCAGGTAAAAGTACTTGCAGACATATCATACCTACAGTACTGTAAATTATTTAGTTACAACACTTTATATTTTTAAGCATGTTTCACAAATCGTTTGCCTCTGCCAAACTGTGGTGCTGGAAAGCCAAACAATTTAAGATCATGTATAGATGAAGAAAACTGCACTGCAGGATGTTGCTGCTCAAAGTTGTTTTGGTTGAGCCAGCAGTCCCAGTGCTTGAAACTGTCAGCGTTTTGTTGCTGGTAAGCCGTTGCTGCCATTCGTTGGAAATGAGCCATCTTGTCAATTGTGTTCTCTAAATGCAAAGCAGTATCAGTCTTCGATGTGCTTAAGATGTGAAATGTGCAAATTAAAGCAGAAATAGAACTGTTTCAGTCTGGTGGTGTGTTTTATTTAAAACATCATGTAACATTACGTCTAAAAGTATTCTTTAAAACTGTATGGAAATATGAGTTCCTTCTTGAACTTCTTAATATCTTTTAGCAATTAGCTGTTCGTGTTTCAGGTTGATGAATTTGAACCTGATCAATTATCTGATAATTACTAGCACAAACTCATAATTATTGCTGAAGTAGTGATTTCAGATGCATATCCCATTTCTTTTAATACCAATCAGTGAGCTCCTGTGGTTTGGCCTGGATTGTTTTGGACCTGTTGCACATATGTTACAGTTTTGTTTTAATGTTTAGAAGTGAAAGAAATTGATAAACAGTCAAGAAATGGAACTTGTAAGATGCACAAAAGCTGAGAGGCATGTGATTGCAATAGGGTTTCTTCAACTTTTTTAGTTTCTTGCATGGTTTGCAGAAGGCTTGTTCAGTGGTACTAGAAGCACTGGTGAACGTTGTATAGAGAAGCCTGATGCGTTTCAGCAGAGCATTAAAAATCTTGATGTTACTTTTGTGCCCGAATTTTCTTGGAAACCTGTGAGAAATTTCCAGTTAAGAATAACTGTCATTACCAATCTAGATTCCTAGTGCTTCCTGGTTTGCACTAGGTTAAGGAGAAAGCTTTTCTTTGGTGTTGGCAGTCCTTAAGTGTTGTATAGCATGTCATCACACTGTTGTTGTTGGGATCACTAGAAGACTTATTTGGATGGGTTGATAGCTTCATGTTTTGATAAGAATAGTCTTGTGGCCACATAAATATGTTTGTGGTTCTTCCTTTGTACACAGCTGAGCTGTGAGGATACTCTAGAGCCGTGCTTTTTGATTGACGTAGATGAAATACTGGAGATCTGGTTTACTCGATGAATTTGGGCTAGCTCTGAACATGACATTCATCAGAGCCAGCATTATAGCAGTGGTGCCTGTGTCCTGGAGAAAGAGCAGGGCCCATTTTGTCCAGGTAGAGCTGAGAAAGCTCTTCTAGCTGCTGGGGCAGATAGCTGAGGTCAGTGCACTAGTTCTCTGAAATCTGGGCTGGATGAGGAAGCTATAGTCAATGTGAAGACAAGGAGAGAGAAAAGAAGGAAACCTGGAGCAGGACTAGACAAGAGAAGAACATATAAAGGGTGAAGTTCTCTCCACCATACTGAGAATTGCTACTCTCTATTAAGGTGCGTTCTCTCTGACATTCATTAGAAGGCTAATAATTTTTAAGTACTTCATCTAATATTTATTCAGGAAGAAACGTTTTCTCATATTACTGGTTTTCATTTCCCTTCTCCAGGTTGGAACAGTTTGGTATTGAAACCTCGAATTCTACCCAAGTCTTCTTTTGTTGAAGGATATAGAAGTACAGATGTTTCATGGCATTTCTACTCTTCCAGACTGATGTGAATAGAAGGGCAGACTCTGGCAGTGTTTGTGCTTATTATGCTGATATGTACTCTAATATATGTCAGCATCAGGACTGTAACACTTCTCTGCCACTATACAGGCTCTACAAAGAAAACAATGGACCAAAAAACAGACCTTATTTTGCTTTCTTCATTCCCTGCCCTTTGCCTCCCTCCCTTTTTTGCTTTCTTTAATTTGTAATTTTAGTTTTAACTTCTTAGTGATAAAATTGAATATGGTGGGAAAAAAAGGGGAAAAGTAGGGGAGGAAATGGCTTAGAGAAGTGAATGTGGCTGAAAGGAAGGAAGAGCATGGAGAAATAGCATAATGGTGAGCAGTTAATAGACCTCAGTCAGAAATACAGTGTATGTGGATGATGCGTGAGGAGCAACAAATGGGAAGAGGAATCACTCCAGTGTCCATGGGGAATGACAGCAGGGGGCTACAAATATTTTGCCGGTTGTGGCTTTTCATCCCAAGCAAAAAGTACTGATCTCTGTAACCTGTGGTTCTGCCTCTGAAGATAACTAGTATGTGGACGAGAATTTGGTTTGGAATAAAGTCTTGTGTCAAAAATGAAAAGTCTGTACAAACTTGAAAAAGCATTGCTTTTAAGGCTGGGAATCTGTTCAAATTTTTCTTTATGCAAACTTTTTTTCTTCAGCCATGTAACTGGAAAAGCAAATTTTGACTTATGAAAGAAATCTTGATTTAACATTTCTCAGTTCAATTCTTGCCTTATTAGAATGTGAATACTGATGTGTCCAAAATGTCATAGAAAAATCTGAAAATAACCAGTGATTTTTTTTCTAGCAAAGATCTGTCCCTGCCTGCTGCTTCTCTCTGTGTCTGGAGTGGAATTGAGGCGTATGAAACCTTTTTCAAAATGTAATGTGAGCTTATTTGAACATAAGAAAGAAGGGAAAAAGGGGTCTTGCAAGGCTTGGTTTATAATTTTGTTTTCTGAATTGTGAAAATGCCATATATGCTTTGAGGAAAATCTGTTGCCCAAGGAAAGGTTTTAATGCTATATTTTACTGTATATCTTGGTTGCTTTGGTTGAACTTCTGCTGTTTTCTTTTTTTCTTCTTTTGCGTAATAGGTATAAATGACCAAGGATTGTACAGAGTTGTGGGGGTGAGTTCAAAGGTCCAGAGACTCCTGAGTTTGTTGATGGGTATGCCTCTATTTTATCTTTGTTCTTTTTCCATATTTTAAGTCATCTGTTTTACTGTTAACAATTAATATTTAAAGCATCTGCTTGTATTTGTTCTCTATATGGGCCAAATCTAATTTGCCTTACTCCACCTAAATAATCCCCGTACCACTGTAAGGTCCTCGATTGAGTGCAGTGAGCAAAATCAGTTCGTAAGAGTAAACTAAGACAACAGCTAAGGAACATTCTAGGATGAAATCATGGGTTTTGTGTAAGGTTGGTGTAAGCAATATTAAAACAACTTGAGTTGAAAAGTCCAAGTAGGCAGGTTTAGGAAAGCTTGGAGCTTATTGCTTCATTGTTGGAAGTTTCCATCTTTCTTCTCCCTCAGTAAGATGTGCAGATGATTGTCCCTGTGGGCCTTTAGTTGATCATAATGGCAAACAAGACAGTTAGTTGAAGCCTGTTGATGAAGAGTTGTTTGATTTAAGAGGAGGAGGAATGTGATATACGTCTTTATAATAATTATAAAGCAGGAGAGAGATAGGGGAAAGGATTTATTTTGAAAAACTTAGTAATGTTACTCTATTTTGTGAATAATATTTTAGATTCTCTTACACGCAGTTTTCAATGTAATAACTTTTCAGATTTTTTTTTTTTTTGTATGGCATTATTCTCATATTTTTCCCCTTTTCTGGAAATTTAAGGTGCAAATAATCCTAGTAGCTGTAGTTTACTTGCCACTCTGATGTCTCTGGGGGCAGAGGAAGGCACCTGGATGAAATCCCTTGTGTGCCCTGCATCTCTAGCCAAAGTAGTAGCCATGACTGCAAGATGTGCTGCATTCCCAAATTTCTTGTCCTGAGCACTGACAGTACATGCAGTAAGACAAGACCACTGGGATTAGTTCATTTTTACAGAGCTTCCAAACCTGTCGCTTGACAGCAAAGGTCTGATTCTCAGGGATTCATTGGTATGCAAAGAAGCTTGTTTGCAGTTTGCGCCAGGCTCTTCTCCAGAACCATGCATGCTCCATCTGTGCTGATAACACAGTGTTCTTTGGCACTGCAAACTGGAGGAAGCCAGAAAGTGAATTCATTTCATTACCCCAGACATTATGTGAATGACAAAGCGCTTTTATATTATATGCTGCTGTCAGTTCAGTGCCACCTGTAAGACTTTTTCTTTTCCTTTTTTCTCCTTTAAACAGGAATGATAAGACATCAGGCTTGAGGATCTCTGTCTTATCAATCTTTTATAATGATCTATGATATCTTTAATCAATATTAACAGTGTCCAAGGTTTTCATTAGTGCATGTAAACCTGCCTGTATCTTTAAAATAGTATAGAAAGAAACACCTTTTGGAAATACAATGCAGGATTAATGAAAATGACTGACCTATTCCAGATTCATGATTACAATGCAACCAGTTCTCATGGTTGCTTATCTGTGTTGGAATTATCCATTAACCATAGGAAAAATGGCCTGTCATTAATCAAAAAACTTTGATATCATAAGCATTTGATATCATAAGATGCTTTTCAATTTTGTACTTAGGGGCTTAGCTTGGGCATGCAGGTCTGGCAGGCAAATTTTCCTCTTTGCCATTAGTGGTATCCAAATTAAATAGACTCAGGTTGCCAGTGGTTCAGTAGCAGCTGGAAGCATTTACTGGGGATTCCTGCATCTGCTTTTAGTTACTTTTTAAAATTAGAAACATTTTTTCTCATTTCCAAGATTCATGTACTCATCTGAAGTAGGAATAATACTGTGGTATCAATATAAGACAAAGTAGTGAACAGAAAACAGGGTGCAAGCAGGTGCTCTTTTTCAGATAATTTGTGGAAAGTGATCCTATCTGTGCTCTTTATCTGCCTATTCTCAAAGAAGAATAAAGAGGGTTTCTTTTTGATATACAGCGATACAGAGAATTTAAAATGACAGATTAATCTTTAATCCTTTTCTCTGGATATACCATTAGATATTCTTTTATATGAAAGTTCTTTTCAGAATCATAAGGAACTCATATTAACTTTCTGTATTATAAAACGTTTAATAAGATTTCTAAGTATTTTAGACTACCCATCATTAACCATGAGGTCTGCAGTCTGAATGATCCAAAGTGCAAGAAAGACTTCCAAAGGGTAACCAGAGTCATTAATAGCTTGTTGTTTTTGCCTCTTTCTCAGGAGAGTTTTTGTAAAATCAGGGGAAGTATATAGAGTCATGAGAGCATCAGAAAGCCAAAATATGGGCTTGTTTTTTAATACTATGAGTATATAGTTTTTCATCTTTCATTGTAAGATGTTTGTGAGACAAGTATTACGTAAAGTGAGGCTCAACAATGAAATGTATAAACCAGCTTTAAAAAAAAAAAAAAAGGCTAAGTTAATTTTGCAATTAAAAGTGAGTCCTGGAAGTTGTTTGTAAGCAGCATTGTGCTACGTGATCTGGCTTTTGGCAGTCATCGTTTAAATTTGAGTGACAAAGACATTTGGTAAATGAAGTACTCATTTTCCCTTGAAATGTAACGTTAAAATAATTTATAATATCTCACTGTGAACAGGGATACAGAGTTATGACTTCAGGTATTCTGGGAGTCTCTGTCATAAGCAGTTCAGGTGCATTGCCAGCTATCAGGAGGCTCAATTCGTGAAGGGCCTCAGGGGCCACTTCCTATTTCTTTTATAATCTGCCTAATAACCTGGAGTGGTTTATTTCATAAAAGCTACTTGCAACAGGGCAGCTTTTATACAGTCCTTTCTTTGTGAGGAAGTAACTGCTGAGAACTTCAAGTTTCTAACCCTGAGTTCAATTTTGACTTCTAATACTGCCTCGTGTCAAAAAATAGCATCGCATTTTGTAGCAGCAAAGTTTGAGAACTTAACACCTTTCTAAAACTAGCAGCTTTCAGAATGATTACACTGAATTCCTTGTTATTTTATATACTGTAAAAGACAGTATGCATACACTTTTACAATGGCATTTTATATATTAGAACAGAAAGAGATATTCTACTTCTAACCTAGTTTAGTGAACTGGGATTTTTTTTATAAACCTTGGCTCCCTTATTGTCAGAAACATTTGCATAAAATTTGGAGTTGATCTGTCAAAAGCTGTTCTGTAAATGTGCATGGTTATTTTTATAGGCGTAAAGTTGCCACTCAATGCACAGTGGCTGCTACAAGAGCAAATAGCATGAAAACTAATAGAATCAATTTAGAAGTCCCAGTTGAAGTTCCAGCTCCTATAACAGCCTGGGATGTTTGAAGTGGAGGGAGAAGTAAAACAGAGATCTGCAGTTTTGTATTTGTTATACGTGTAAAGGCTAGGGTGGAGAAAGCTGTGTAAAGTAACTGTAAAACCAGAAGTAAAAACATATCTTTCGGTCTGAGTGGCTTCTACAGCCAAATTAGGGTTTGTTTGGGATTGGTAGTGGGACCAACTTGGCCAAGGGACCATGAAATGTTTCAGAAATACCATATTTTGAGGAGGTTAGTTTTGCAGGGTGGGGTTTTGTTGTTGTTGTTTTTTGTTTGTTTTTTGTTTTTTTAATCCCTTCTCCAAACTCATAGCCAACAATTTTCATGCAAGCAAGTGCATCCTTGCTGTAAAGGATGAAGAGGTTGTTTGAAACCCTGAATATTGCATGGTGGTTTAATTAAAAAATCATTGCAGATCTCCTTGGTTTCTGATGTGTGACAGGTGGTTTTTTTTTTTTTTTTTTTTTTTTTTTTTTTCTCCATGAATTCAGTAGGAAAGTTTTCTTCTCAAAAAGGAGAATGAAATTTCAGAAGTTAACATGCTGAAAGCGGAGAGGAGTAAATATTTTCCTTAGATGATTTTGTACAGTTGGGGTGATAGTTGGCTGGTAGGGTTTTGGTAGAAAAAGTTACCTGACTTGTATTTTTAAAATGATATTTAAATAATTGATATAATGAGGGAGAATATTCAGTTACAGAAATAATTGGTTGGCACAGCCTTTAGAACAGAATTATTTAGTGCCAGTGAAAGGACTGCACCTTTCATCAGGGTGCTTAATTTGATTTTTTTTTTTTTTTTAATGTATTTGTCCCTATTAAGAGAGGGCTTTCTTTTTTTATTTTCTTTTTCTTTTTTTTTCCTTTCTTTGTTTCTTTTTTGATGATTTTTGTAACACTATTTCTAACTTTGACTAAGATTCTGTCATCATTTTGGCTTTGCTTGTTAAAAAGTTCTATATTTGGGACTTACTCAGAATTCCCTTTTTTAATTCCTCCCCCTGCTTGCTAGATGCAAAAACCTGCAATGAAGTTGATCTGGAAAACCCTGCAGATTGGGAAGTGAAGACAATTACTAGTGCTATGAAGCAATACCTGCGGTAAGTTTCTTCCATTTCCTCTCCCGAAGACTATGAATTTCGTATTCCTGTTCTCCGATGTTAAGTTGCATTACTTAGTTTTCCCATATTTTGTAACAGAAGTGCTTTTGGGAGCAAATATCATGTTTATTATTTCTCTTGGGGAAAGCAAAGCAAAATAATTCAGCAAAAGTCATATTCACATTGATACGAAGTAAACCCCCAAACATTTTTGTATTATTACATATGCAATTATTTCACTAAGTAAGTATTTCACTGCTGATTCAGAAAACTGAAGTGCTGGCAAACTTGTTGAGAGTTATTACTTAAATTCAAGTTGAGTTTTTGCCTTTTATGTTTTAATATGGTGCAAAGACGGGGGAAAGATTATGAAATTTTTAATATTTTCACCTTGTCTTTCATGGGCCTCACTCTCATATTCTAGGTGAAGCACTAAGAACAGTAATAATATTCTGATTGTTGAAAGTTAGAGGTCTTGGATGTGTTCTCTATTCAAACGACTTGTCTAATTCCTGATCAAAATACTGAATTGCCTAAGAATATAGAACTCTTGTTATACTGCATACAAATGAAGTATCCTTAATCTTCTGTTTTATTAAAGGAATTTCTTCCGTAACCACTGTCAAGATAAAGTCTGCCTTAGGGGATTTTTTAACAATTAGGGAAGAGCACAAATGACGTGCACATAGTAGAGTATTTCCCATCTGCAGCATATCCCATTTGAGTGTTTGCTACAATATTTCATAAACATCAATAAAGACAAACTTAATAAATGAAGGTTTTAACGCTGACATTTTTACTCTGGTATCCATTATTCAGTACATTTTTCATTTATGACTAAGGCTTTCAATTTCAGTTTCTCCATTTGAGATTTAAAAACTTGATTTGCAGAAGGTTAGTGTTCAGCAAATTTAATTATTTTAGGCTTTTATTCTTTTCCATCAAGGCAGTGACTTGTGATTGATCGTTCTTTGAAAACACTTGTGAACAGTGATTACACAGTGTATGTATAATACACAATTTTAACCTGTGAAATGTGTTAATATTGTAGTTGAGAAAGGTTCTTAGGCTAGCTTGGAGGCATCAGTTCAGCTTCTAGAATATGAATGGATATATTTAGTCTTATTTTCCTCAGCTTTCCCTCTTCATTTACACGTTTCCCATTTGCACTGGAAATCACTGAAATCCAAGGGCCACACTGAAAACAGTACCCTCTGGTATGAGGATCCCACTACTAAATGTTAAAAGGCTCTCCTGCTTAGAATAAATACATAAATAAATTTATCTGTATCCATTTCTATATGTCATCCTTGTTTTACAGAAGCCTTCCAGAGCCGCTAATGACGTACGAGTTACATGGAGAATTCATCGTTCCTGCCAGTAAATATTTGAATATAGTTCAAATAGAAATCTTTCCTGATAGTGCTGTTATGTCTCAAGAGCACACTGCAAATGCAGTTTAAGAAAAACTGTTCAACCCGGTAAAAATATAGGTACAAGAAATAATAAAAGCTTTAAAAATATGAAAGTTTTAACAGACAAGTTTTTGGCGAACTTACCATAGTGTGCTACTCATGTTTATGTAAAAAGTTTTGGCTAGACATTTAGAATATTCTTTCATTTTACCTTAATTGTATAAAGATAAACATCCTATAATGGGATTGTGATTTTTTTTTCTTCCATTTATGAAGCACATGAAGCACAGAAAACATTCTAATTCAGGCTCATTTGAATCCTTAAGACACTGTTGTCTGATCCTTGTTTTCAGTACCTTGTTAGGCCTACATTTAGCCTGGCTTGACTGTTTCTCATATTAGTAGAAGAAAGGAAAGTATGGGTCAAATTACACTGTGGCAGTTAACATGCAGATTTGGAGAAGAGGAAATAACAGTTGTAGTTTTGCTGTACAGTATCTAATGTGCATGGAATTTTTTGGAAGGGGATGGAGGAAAAAAGTGTAAGAAAAAAATTGGCAAAATATCAAACAGATATTTAGCTGATTTGCTTTCTAGCCTGTGGCATTTCTGGCATACTGTGGGAAGTAAAATTAAAATAAACTTTGAGACAATTACATCTTCTTCCCCACTTTACTGTAATGACTTTACAGAACTGCAGAATGTGCTTGCTGATGGTCCTTAATTTAAAATGAGAATTTGCCCATGAAATTCATTGCCCCAACACATCTTGGAGTCCAGCTGCTTGAGCAGACTTGAATCTGCCCGTTTGTACTGGAAAGTTTTAAAGTCATTTCTTGACCTATGGAATTTTGCCAGCAGTTTCTCATGGTATTTTCCCCTTTTTAATTTTATAGTTCTTTTGTAAGTGAATTAAAGCTACTTATTTTAGTACATTATTCATAAAAAGCATTTTTCTAGAGGCACTAATTCTGTGTACTTGGGAAGGAAAATTTAATCAATATTGCAGACTTGGGTTACTATGTATTTGAAAATAGGTTTCCAGTGTTGTTTTCTATGTTGGTTATAAAAGAAAAAAAATCTATTTTCAACTGCCTTGCATTAAATATGCAGTTTTAGATTGTAAGTAAGTCGTGACAGCATTTTGTGAATAATTTCCTTAGCCATTTCTTAGTTGGGGTCTGTGATTTCACATATATGTAAAATACTATTGCTGTAGAAAAGACTTAGGTTTTTGCATCCGTCTGAATTTTTGTCAGCTGATTAGAATCTAAACATTTTGCATTTTTGTGACCTTTTTTTCCCCTTGCATTTGGTCCAAGACTGTTCTCTGTGAAAGAATTAAAAAGAAAAAAAATCTATAACAGAATGCTCTGAAAAAAAACATAGTGCATGTATTTAAAATATACTTAAAATAAAATCCGATATGTTATTCTGATATCAAACTTCTTGCATTCAGAGTAGATTCATAATTTTTCTGTTTATACCTAAGTACATAGGAGGGAAGAGAAATACTTCCATTCCTTTCATTGTAAGCGACTACTCAGGTCTAATTCTGTACCTTGCCAGAGCTTTGAGAAATAGGATTGCATAGGGTTGCGTAATTGTGGTGTTAGCTGCATAGCGGTAGCAAAACTGAATTCTAGTGATAAGGATAACTGATGCTCTAATGTGAAGAAAGTCATTTTCACTCTGCCTTTCACAAAACTGCAAGAACCACCATGTCTGTCACCTTGCAAGCAGTATATTTGTAAACATGATTATGATGCAGCAGAATAATAACTACATCTGTCAGTTTTCAAATATAGATGAACAGACAAACGCATCCTTTTGCAGGTGAAGTTAAAAATAAGTTCAAAAAATAAGTAAGTAGGCAGATAGTTCTAGAACAAGATTACTTATGAAAACAAAGCGCATATCTTCAATTTTGCTATGTTTGGAGATATGTAAGTGTTACAGTGGAGTGTGTGCAGTATGTTTCTGTGCAGGAGTGGCAGAGACTTTGTTTCTGTTTGCTTGTTTGTTTTTGTTTTTTGTTTTTGAGATACAATTCTTTGTTTCTATGTCCTGTAGAAAGCGGGAGTCCAGATTCTCGAGTTAATGCCATTCACTTCTTGGTCCATAAACTTCCAGAAAAGAACAAAGAGATGCTGGACATTCTGGTGAAACATTTAGCAAAGTAAGTATCCTGACCTGCTTTATATTTTGCCAGAGCTCTTGTCCTACCTTTGTTAACTATAAAGGGCTTAGTTAAGTGTGCCTGGAGCTGAAGCCCATCATGATGCTGTCATACACAATACCAAGAACCAAACGTGCAAAAGCAGACAAGACATTTGACTCATGCTGTGTGTATTTTGGAGAGGAAGGCAGAAATCTAATCCATTAATGAAGCCATATAAGTATTTACTTTAGCAGACCTGCCAGCCGTTGGGGTTTGATTGAAGTGAGAAAGGGAACGTTATACTTTCTTTTTGCACATTCTGGAAAAGGGAATAGTGGAGAACTGTTAGCAAATTTAGGTTGGTTTCACACTTGCCCTGGTCCAAAGCTAAGTGCATTGTATATACTTGAATTAGTAAGAGACTGCTTTTGTTTTTAAATTACCGATGGAAGAATGACTTTTCTGTTTTCCAGAATTCAGTATGACTTTATTTGAGGAAACTTAGCACAAAACAAACTTCTAAAACTTGGATTAAGGAAATGTAATGTTTTCACTTGTAAAGTAGTCTGCAGTTTCCAACAGTAATGGAAACTTTTCATAACCTATTTCCTGTTTTTCTCTTCAATTCTTTTCAAAAAGTGTTTCAAAGCATGCCAAGAAGAATCTAATGACTGTAGCAAATTTAGGAGTAGTATTTGGACCAACCTTAATGAGGCCACAGGAAGAAACTGTAGCAGCCATCATGGACCTGAAGTTTCAGAATATCGTGGTTGAAATTCTCATAGAAAACCATGAGAAGGTAATGTCTGGGGCATTTCCACACTTCTGAACTTTGCTTGAAATGAACTGCTAGGCTTACTGTGTAGCCTGAAGTTAAATATCACATTATAAATTATTTGAATCTCAAGAGCATCTTCTATATATTGTATAGTTTTGACAATTTATACTTAATAAGCCATCCTGTATGTGTGTAAAGTGATATTTCAGTATACACATATCCTGGCAGTTACTTCTGAATATATAGTGTGTAGCTAGATATTTCTTATCATATTTGTATATGCTGTGTTATCAGCAAATATGATGCAAGACTGGAAAAGAGAAAGCCAAGGCTCAGTTTTCAGCTTCTTTCATTAAGGCGGGTTGGTCAAAGTAGTTTGACCAACGAATAATGGCTTTGTGTCTTTGTTTTTTTGTTCTGTTTTGTTTTTTTTTTTTCTCTCTGAATTCACACAGTAGAAACATGACTTTAACGTTCTATGAATTTTGTAGATAAAAAAGCATTAAGAGAGAGCTTTCCTTGTGTTTCAGCTCTATGTGTGTTACTTTAAAACTTTGCATTTGAGGTAACATTGAATATGGAAGTTGCTGCTACTGCTGTGGCAGCTGCCACCATTTCTCGCTGCATGTTGTCTGGACTTCAGATTTCTCAAAAGAAAACTAAAAAAATCCAAAACTTTACTGGTTTCACTGTTTGGCTGGTTGTTCGGGAGTGCTTCATGTCCGAGCTGACCTCTGAAAGTCTGAGATGGTCTGCTAGTCTGCACCAGGTTCTTCTGTTGTCTTTTATTCTTTCTTGACTGGGATGCTGGGACAATGGGCAGCATCACTCTCCTATTCTGAAGAAAAAAAATTGCTTTGGAAGAATTCTAGGATGTGCATTCTTCCCTCTGCCACACCGCCTTTTTCTTAGGTCTTCGAGCAGTGAAATAGTTATTTCTTTTAAAGATCAACAGTGTTGAAGTTGGCTAAGTCAAGTCTTATCTACTCTAAATAATGTCCTTCACAAGTTTTTCTGACAATGTAATTATACCACCTCCCTGAATGATTCGGACAAGGCAGGACTTCTGTTGGTATAGCTGTATCCACATGGCGGATTTTGTTGGCTTTGTTGACTTTGTGTAGAATTACACCCTGACGCACACATGCACGTGCACACAACCTTCTGGCAGATACTGTTCTGCTAGAAAAATATTGTGCTGCAGATATGGTTGAAGTCCTTAGAGATAAATATTCTAAGAGGTGTAAGCTGCTGTTCGTTTTGGAATCTGTAAATGACAGTAAACCTTGGAATAAGCTCATGATTTTGAGGTTATTGAAGTGACTGTACAAATTAAGAAAATGGAGCAAGTAAAGCCAGAATGCTTTTATGATATATGGAGGCTGAATTTAGTTCTGTTTATTCAAATTGCTAGATCTCCTCAGTTTAGCACCAGTCTATTGTTGTGCAACCTTAGTCACTTTTGTCTTCAAAAACCTCAATTTCATGTTTGAGGCATTAGTTGTAGAGGCTTTGCTTGTTCCTCTGAAAATGTAGAGGTTTGGGAATGGAAACTACCTTGGAATGATGCTGCAGCATTTTCCACAATTTTATGCTTTCCTTAGAGCTAGGGTGGCTACTATTTTTTTTTTTTTTTTGAAAGGAATTTCTGTCATTTCATTTCTAACAGTGAACTCGCCCTCAGTGGTCTGCCTATATTGACCTCTCTCCCACGCTCGAGCTGCTTCCGAGATGGAAGGGAAGCCCTAAGTGTGACCTCTGTGTATTTATAGCAGAGCTGGTGGAGGGGTGTGTATTCAGGCACTGCAGCAATCACATACTCAAATTCAACATGCAGCTATTACAAATGAGCCCTCATCCCTCAGGACAAACCAGGAAGTTACTACTGAAGGCAGGCGGGCTTATTGTCAACCTGATGTTCATTTTATATTGTTATTTTGATTTTCTATGTGTTTCAGGTTTTCTAAGAGTCAACAATTTGTGTTTTTATTTAGAATCCTGGCAAAGTCCCAGGAAAAATCACCCTCAGTGACTTTCAACTGTTTGATGCTGTCGTTAATCTACCTCTTTGCTAATTATTAGCAACTTCTGATATTAGAATCTAAATCTGGGGTTGTTCAGGTGTGGTGGGGTCAAGCTGAAGGTGTACATCATGAAGCAACACTTAGCACTGTGATAAGGCTCTTTTGTTCTATAGCAAATGAAATGACTAACAAACTTTCAAACTGTGGAAGCAATAGCAATCATCATTTCCAGACTGAATGTAATTATTTGATTAGCAAAATGGTAAAAATCGTTATGATTTCTCAAACTCTTTTTAAATTCCATTAGTGTTTATTATGCCTTTTTATGTGGACAACTTTAGTGAAGGAGCTGCACAATTCATTTTCAGTAGGAGGCATAATTAATTGGGTTACTAACTTTGAAATTCTGGTGCAGTAGCTCCACTATCCTCTCTGCTGAGTCCTAATTAGAGAGCTTCTCTGCAATTTTTATGTGGAAAAACTGGATCTAGGGACCTGCCCTGGGATAAGAATATCTTACTTAATGCAAAAGCTGTTTTATTTTAAAAGCTTTGTTGATAGCACCTTGTTTTCTGCTAGCTAGAAACCGGTCAGTGCAACCTTCACCTTGTTTAGAAACTATATAGGTACTTTCAAATTATGATTGGGAACCACTCACAGTTAATTGAAAAGGAGATCCTTTGCAAATACTGGGACCACGGATGAGGCTGAACTCCAGAAAACTGTGGCTGTTCAGCCTCACAGGTCATTTAACTGCTGTAGAATCACGCTGTGATTAAGACTGGAGAGGGGCAGAGGAACGCATCAAGAAAATATTTATTTAGTATTGTAACATAATAGATGAATCTTTCTCAAGTAGGAAGTATTTCTCAGCTGCAGAAGCAGGTCTCTACTTCAAATCAAAAGGGGAAAACAGACCTGAGCTGAGACAATATTTTACCCAGGACCCTCAGAATCAACAATTGTGGAAGGGAGGCAACTTCCCAACCCATCTATGGAAAAAGAGACCTGTGAATCATCTTGCTTCTGCTACATGGCTCTAGGGGATATGCATATGTAGCTTTGATATTCAAAGGACTTTTTAGTTTTGCCTGGAATTGCCATGTTTTGTGCTGACTGGCTGTGTGCATCAGCCCTACTGTTGCCCTTTGCTTTGAATTTTTTTAATACCAATGTCATTCCATGTTTGTTTGCCTGTCTTGTGCTCTTCTACATTGTCATATCTGTCTGGTCTGCCTTGTTTTCTATGTTCCATATCCTTCCCTTTACTAAAAAGCATCAAGGGATTCATACCTATCATCATTGTATTCATTTGCTCTGAAGCTGTACCTTTTCTGAGATAATGAACTCAGAGTCTGTCCACTGCTGTGTTAGTACAATGCCAGGAACAATCTTTGCTTGTTCTTGGACACAGTAATCCTGTGATAAATAAGGATCACCAGCTTGGACCAAAAGAAGGTGTTACCTTCTCTTTCCCTACCTCCTCGTGCCTCTCACTCCCCACCAAATAGTTCTGGAGATCAAAAATTTGTTTTTCTTCTCAAGGATTTCGCAGACCCAGACTCTCTGATATCTTAGCACCTCTGGTCTTGTTTTCCGAGTTGCACAAAGGAAGAACAATGCACGCCAGCATGAAGAACATGCATGTATTGCTGCACATGCATTACTGTACTTTATAATGTTTTGGCACCTGAATGTCACCATTCAAAGGGGCTATTTATTTGTCATCTAGAGATGCTTCAGTGGTAATGTGAACCATCTTGGTTTCTCAGTTCTTAAAAATATCTTTTTTAAGAGGAAAACGAACAGGATAAAAAAGGAGGGCTAAGAAATGGAAAATGAGAGAGGAGGTTGGGAAAAAAGAATCTTAGTAGGACTGGAATATGGAAACAAGCCTGTGTCAGGGAAGAGAAGGGGAGAATAGTGAGTACAAATAGTAATTGCAAAATTTCAAAGAAGTTGAAAATTATGGTGAAACAAAGCTGGGAGAAGAAAAGTGAGAGAGAGTCTAGATAGAAGTCTCTTAAGGCAATTAGGAAACCAGAGTCTACTGAATGAGGATGTTCGTAGCAATAGATACTTTTTTTTTCTAGAGTTCAGACAACCTGTAGACAACATTAATGATGTTCATTCTGAAAAAGTAGGCTACTTCCTGTGTAAAGAACAAAGATGTCTTCGCTTGTTTTCTTTATTCATCTTCTAATAAAGGACAAGGATTTTGCATTGTTAAGATAAAATAAGGGGTGCGTTTGGGGTGCCTTAAGACGAGTGTCTCCAGCAGGTCGAGGAAGGTGATCCTGCCCCTCTACTCAGCCCTGGTGAGGCCACATCTGGAGCACTGTGTCCAGTTCTGGGCCCCCCAGTACAAGAGGGATGTGGAGCTGCTGGAGAGAGTCCAGCGCAGGGCCACGAGGATGATCAGGGGCCTGGAACATCTGCCCTGTGAGGAGAGGCTGAGGGAGCTGGGCCTGTTCAGCCTGGAGAAGAGAAGGCTGAGAGGGGACCTGATCAGTGCGTACAAGTACCTCAAGGGAGGCAGTGAGGAGGATGGGGCTGGCCTCTTTTCACTGGTGGCCACTGACAGAACTAGAGGAAATGGCCACAAAGTGAAGAATCAAAAGTTCCACAGGAACTTAAGGAAAAATTTTTTGACAGTGAGGGTGACAGAGCACTGGAACAGGCTGCCCAGAGAGGTTGTGGTGTCTCCTTCTCTGGAGATCTTCAAGACCCGCTTGGATGTGGTCCTGTGCCATGTACTCTAGGTGGCCCTGTGTGTGCAGAGGGGTTGGACTAGATGATCTCTAGAGGTCCCTTCCAACCCTAAGCATTCTATGAAAATATATCTTCATTTTAACTTTATGTTTCATTGTAACTTAGTTATGGGGAATTTTGGCAGGTTTAATTTCTTGTTCTTTAAATAGGCACTTTTATGATTTTTTTTTAAGCTAAAGAGAAAATACTTAAACTACTGAGCTCTTAAGCCAATATCAATTTCATGACTCAAAATCTTAGTCTTAAAACAGATCACAATGTGTAATAGAATATTACTAATAAAGATGGGAGACCTGGAAGCAGGTGAAGTCCATTGTGTGTTTGAGAGTATGCAGTGGTACCATCAGGTGTGGGCCACGAATCTCCACTTACAGAGACCACCAGGCCATAACCACAGTGGTTCTGCTGCGGGCCAGTTGTTAGGGCACAGTGGCACAGATCAGTGAAGCAGATCATTTAAAGTGGTAGTAAAGGCACATATGAGAAATAGTAAAAAAGGCCTGTTTCAGCTTGCATGTTGCTTTTCCTTTTTTCTACAATTGCTCCCTACAAGGGAGCAAGAAGGAATTCACTGCAGTTTTGGTGGTTTGCTGTGGCGTGGCAATTTGAAACATCCCCAAGCTGAGTGTTTCTTGAGTCAACAAGTGTTTGACTTGGGAATGAGTGTACACTAAGACATTTTCAGTAAGGCAGTGTTTGGAAAGCAACACACGAGCCTCAGCTCAGGAAGGCCTTTAGCCTGTGCTTAAGTTTAAGCACATAACTAATCAGAAGTATCACTTAAATTAGTCTTGGATTTAATTCAAAGGACCTGCCTTAATGCTTAGCTGGCTATAAAGAAAAAAAGGGCAGCAGGCACAGCAAGAAACTCTGTCATGTTTTTTGGTGGAAGTCACAGCAGCTTTCTTTCCAATGTAACGTGCAAACGCAACCCTTTCTGTGCTCTCTGGTTTGCAGAGAATTCTTCCACATGAGGCAGATGCATGATGTTGTAACTGACTACAAATCTTTGTTTCAAAGATTTTCTAAATCATGATTTAGATGGTTTATGATAATGGTTTATGGCCTAATAGGAACGCTGTGTACCAAATCTCCACGCAGGGTTATGACTCTCACTGATGACATTCAAAGGAGCTGCATCTGAATCAATACCTGGACTGGTCTGGCCATTAGACTGCTTCAAAAGAAACAAAGCCTGTACTGTGAGTCCCCATATTAGATTAAAAAAGGGAAGAAACACAAAAGCCATGCTATCAGAGATAAAAGCTGTCTGCTAAAAGACTGCACTATAAATACATGGCACGTATACAAGTACGTGGGCTTGCATTACTGCTGTCTTGATGGCAACTTCTCTCAACTTTATATGAAGTTTCTTAATGATACAGACCTCGTCTTCAAAGTGCAGCACAGACCATGATACCCTAAGCAAGTAAACAGAAGTGATGATGAGGGAATGGAATTCAGATGGCTCTTTCTGTCAGTGTGGCTGGTCATAGCACTGTGCTTGCACGTGTGGAGAGGAAGCCAAAGGAGAACCCTCAGGGAGAATGCTAAAGTAGGTGGTCTAAATAAAATTTTGTAGGTGAAAGAAAGTATTCTGTGAAACATTGTAGGGCATGGGAAGAGGAGTTATTCTTGCATTCCTGAAGAGTTTAAAAAGTAAATTCTTATGCAGAAGCAGTGCGACCTAAGAATTATACACTACTGCGGCTTCCTGTGCTAAGTGAAGCATTGAATTTAAAAACTGTTATTTTTCTTCTTGCTTTATATTGGCTAAACTGATGTGAATGGCATCCTGCCTCATTGCTGCCTGTGACAGAGCACTGATAATAGTGCAAGATGTGCTCCTGCTTTTTAGTGTGTTTGTCAGAATTCTAGTGAGCTTTATCCTACAAAAGAGGTTAGTGTATTTCAATGCATTTTAACAGTTTTTGAAATAAATATGATGTGGCAGTGGGCAGATAATGCTTTATTTCCAGTATTTTTGTGTGCAAGCCACTTATTGTAATGAAGCATCAGTACTTTATTGCAGTAGGCACTGGGCATGCACATGAATATATTCTTTGCCCTGAGAACCTTAGAGTCATAATGTAAGATAAGAAATGGATTTAAAAAAAAGTAGAAAATATTGTANTAAAAAAAAAAAAAAAAGTAGAAAATATTGTGCAAAGCAAGGAATGATGTAAATCCTTATAATGGCAGCAGGGAAATTACTGCAGGAGAAAATATTGGCATGGTTATATGATAAGTTGAAATAGTATCACTTCTAAAGACATTGATATCCATTCTGATGCTTTGTGAAATGACAATATGATAGCAGGTCAAATGTACTTTTTATTCTCGAAATATAATTATTCAGATGCCTGTTCATTAATTTTGGAAAAATCTTGATATGAAAATAATGTATGCACATGCATACATAATTTTTAGGAAAAAAATCTATTAAAATTTAGAGGGGAGATTACGTATGTTTGTGTCTGCTTATGATCTTTTTGCTGGTCCCCAACTTACTTTAAGTGCTGCTTTTTTATCATCTCAGGACTTCTCATGCTCTTTGCAAGGGAAATTACATGCAAACATCCTTATCCTTCCTTTTCCCTTTCATAACTAACAATGTATATTATATTTTAGAAAGGTAATTAAACTATTTTATCTTTGTATTTGAAGTGTCTTTTTTTTTTTCTTCCCCACTCTGTAACTTAGCAAGGTACATGAAGCCGTTATGTGAAGGTACATTTGGGAAGGACAACCTTTTTAAAAATACCCTCCTTGGTGAGTTACAGTAGGTGAGCATGGAAGAGAAGGTGAATCTGCTCTTTATGCTCATGTGGTGGACAAATGTGTGGTATTTCAAGCCTGGTATGTTAACTCTCTCATTTCCTTCAATTACTAAAGTGGGATGGTTGACAGCAGTAACCAGGCTGCTCTCAGGAGTGCTCTGCTCATGAATTGTTAAAAGACAAACCGAGATGTGATACAGTGGAACTTGCTGCCTTTGTACCAGGAGAGCTACTTTTAGAAAAAGCTGAGTCAACAAACTCATAATTCACAAGTGATCAAAGGACACATGTTTTAACCTTGGTATGTTTTTTAGTTCATCCTTTCACAGCTGCCTGCTAGACTGTAATATGTTGTTTTACAGGCTATGTTTATTTTCTTCATTAAAGTTCAAATATGAACTATGTGGTTCAAGATAGTCAGACCAAATGAGTCGTTTTGAGAGTTTACATCCATCAGGTGTGCCTGCAAATGTCCTCAGTTCCTTTCTAACTCTAGCAGTTTGTCCTCCAGTGCCTTTTGTGCTAAAGGGACCTAATAGATGTTACAATTTTACTCCAAGATTGACGCCTATAGTGAGCACAAGTCCCTCAAAGTAATGTGTCACTTGGTTGTGGTAGCCAGGCTGCTAGGCACTTTGTTGCAGCAAATGACATCTTTGCAGCAAAGAGAAGTCTGGCTGGGAACTTCTTTTTTTAGAGCTTTGTGGGTTGTCCTTTGGCTCTTGGCCAAGGATGTTTCCTGTTTCTACTTTTAACTTTTATCCAGTTCCTTTTCAGGCTGCATACTCTGTTGCACTGTAGCCAAACAGAGTGTGCCAGGCAATATCAAGTGTTACTGATACTGGCTTGTTGGTGGCCCACTAGAGATTTAGCTTTCCCCCTGCAAATATTGGGAATAAGTGGAATTCAAGCCTCAAAATCCAAACCCTCAGAAAATCTACATCCCCTGCAATCCCATAGAAGCCAGAGCACAGCAAACCATATTTAATATAATATCCCAGAGCACAAACCCTGGGAGATCTGCCTGGAGGCAGGCACACCCCTGTTGGAGCAGACATGATGGTAATCTTGGGAGGAGGTAAGTTGCTTCAGAATTATAACAAAATTGTTGATAATTTTTATTGAAGACTTTGGAAATCTTTTTTTGAAAATATTTTGCATAGTTTGTAGAACTAACCAGTTTTAACACCTTACATGCACTGAACATGATTTCTATTCAAATGTCAATATTTTCTAGTGCAGGTATTTTTATATCTGTTGGCATTGGTGTGTATGAGAACCGGAAGGAGAAACAGATCGTGTTGACCCAAACTAGAAATGAAATAGGTTGATCTATCACTGTCCATAACAAAGTAAAATGCAAAAAGTCAAACCCTACATTTTATGAAAAACATTACTTCACACATTAAAGATTTCAATCATGTTTAGTTTTAGAACTTTCAGAAAATGTTTATAATCAATAGAAAAAATCAATTATGAAATAAAACTTTTGGCCTCTCCTTCTAGGAGTTAATCTTTGTAGTTTCTTTTATGATTAAACTTTTAATTTTTCAGTAACTCCTGTTAGGTTCTGAAATCTTTACAGTTAAAAAAAAAAATCTAGAACTGTATGTCATGTTAAATGTGTTTCTTACTATTAAAAATATAGGATATAATTGAAATACTAACGGCTGAACTGCACCTTTTGTGGCAATAAATTTTAAGATAGATAGAATTTTACGTCCTTATTTACACCTTGCACTTCCTGAAATACTTATATCTACAGTAAAATTGCAACTTGCCATAAATGGCATTGCTACATTATGTTTGCAGACAATGGCACAAGGAATGGCACAACCACTGTCTTAATTATCCTAAAAGATAAAATCCTGAAAAATTCCAGCAGGGTAGGAGGACACTGTGAACCACTAATACAGTTGGCCTCTTCTGAACATTTTTTTCTCTAATATATGTTTATTATTTTTGGCCCAGGTTGCTGAATCTAAGCTGAATTGAATTTCCATTACTCTGAAAAAAACAGAGTCAAGAAAAGATCGTAGTGATGATAAGTTTCTGTCATGCTGTCCCACTAGCTGTTAGACCACCAAATCTTAAATTGTTGTATATTATAGCAAATTATCATGGAAATGCAAAGAGTACAATAACCATAAGGTGTATGAGGGCAGAGCAGTGTATGTGGACAGTGTTTTCTATAGTTCAATAAACATCAGTGTGTGTCTGTGTGCCTTATTTACCAACTGCAATTCAAATATATATTGAAGGGAAATTACCCAGATAAAACCTGTACTAATGTTCTTCCTGTACTGAGAAATGCTGTCCTCTAAAAATACTACCATGGTAGAGGTGGTTATACTAGCAGCAGAATTTCATATGACCTTGGAGTTGTAGCATCTTTTTGCGGTAGACAGCAACCTCTGGCATGCAGATTTTCCTGTGTATTCAAGGATAATAGGTGCATGTTCTGAGTGGTCTGTGTTAGGAGAGTGGAATGGGGGTTTTGTTGTGCAACAAAGTCATGGCACGAATTTAAGGTTTTTTCTTTTTTTAGTATAAATTTATTCTCATTAGCTCTATCACTGAGTCTTCATTCGCCTCTGTTTCTCCTCTCCTTTGTCCTTGGTGTTTGCCTCGTACTGAATTTTAGAAGAAATTTTAATTACCCCAGTGATACAAAGCAGACAAAGATGACCTGATGTCTGGGTCTTTTCCTAAAATGATTCCTGGCAAACATACTGAAATTCATTAATTAGTCCAGTTTGATACAAGAAAGGACAGAGCAGTATTCCATGTAGCAGCAGAATCTACAGTTTTAGTACAGCTGTGCATCTAGTTGTGAATCTGTGAAGCAGACTTTGTTAAATCAGAGTATTTCTAGCTTTGGGTTTTTTGAATTTCTAAAAACAACTCTACAGTAGCTCAAGATCCAGAGTCCAACACTGTTGTTGCAAAATAAGTGGTATCTGGCAAAATTCCTCGGGTTATTGCTATGTGGATATGCTAGTAGAATACAAAATGATAATAGGTTGAATGTGGCACATTACTCTCAAGAAAGGTTTCTGTAGACTGAGTTTAGTCTACATTCAGTGGAACCTAAGTTTAGAAATTGGAATGGCAGGTTGTGGTGGTCTTGGTCTCACTCCTAAGGACAGGACTATTATTAGCGGTACACATGTAAGATAGCAGTTTGTTTAGCTCTGCAAAGTATCCATTTTGTGCAGTTGCATATGGAGAACTAGGTCAAACATACCAGGGTTTGAAATAGCTCAGCAAGAGTCTCATCCTTTTTTGCTGTAGCTTTATGATGCAGCCTTGAAGACTGACCTGCTAGTTGACTGATGTGCACCTTTAAATTCTGCTTTTGTATAAGAGCAAACCTAAACAACTATTTAAAATACAAACTAACTGGTATAGGAGTGACTAATGGTAGAATTTGCTGCTTGATAAAATTTTAAGCGCGCAACTTAGGTCAGTTTTCTCCAGTCTGTAAGTTGCTTCCGTTAGCTTTGGAGTTTTCCCCCAGGTAGATTAATGGCAGGACGCTAATGCTCCAGAGAGCTAAATTTTAGAGGTCTGATATTCTATAAATTCATCTTGGCTTGGCCAAAGTCTCTGTAACTACATAACAGTGGATATGTGTGTGATGTCCTTAACCTTTGAGGTTGGTTTGGTACATTTTTATTCTTTGTTGAATGAGGTAATTCAATGACCAGACTTGATTATTGTGTTTATGTAGGCATTAGTCTATGCTGCTGTAATTTCTGTAATCCAAATGAGTGATGGTGGTAGGTCTAGATTTTCAATTGAGGGAACAGGATCCCACCCTGTTCCATCCTGCTGGATATGAGAGGTTGCCTTGCTATGCTGCATAGTAGCTAGAGTTTGCAAAGCAAGGATGTTCTCTGAGACTGTCAGGTGTGCTCTCATACTGTTGAGCAGGTAGCTTAAAGTGCAGGAATCTTTTTTGGGTGCCCTCTGACTATATTACTTGTGTATTATTTCGAATCCCAACTCCTGTGCGTATGTACTGTACTTCTGATTACACATCTTGCACAGCAGGAATCTTTTATTAGCTGTGAAACATTTACATTTAAATGCTGTTTAAATACTTAATAAGGCCAGGAGCAAATCTGAATAAAAAAATCTGTTCTCACAACTAGAATAAAGCAATAAAGAAACTTCCATGCCCCCTCTCAGAGAGATGTTACAGTGCCAGAGCCAAATGGCCATTAAGGCGTGATGAAAAGTACTTGTCTATTTAAGTGAAGGTAAACTCAAACAAAGCAAGAAAGAGAACCTGAGCACTGTGTTTGCTCTTCTCAGGGCAGAGGTTGATCTTCTGCTTGCTTTTCTGATTCTTGCCTTTGCAAAGTGGTGCTATGAGCAGTAGCTTTGACCTGCAGGGAAAAAAAAAAAAGTGTTGCTGAAAAGGCAGCAAGGTTATGCAAGGGCTGTGTTGCTTTTCATTTTCCCACAGAAAAGACAAAAGTAGAAGTGATCACAAATACAAGCAACATGAAAGAGGAAAAATAATCCCAAATATTCTTCTTGCTGTAGCACACAAGGGCAGGCTGCTATTTCATTTATACCAAAGCCAGCCAGTCAGCTCAAGTAATATTCCTGGTGTTTTTCTTGTCTCAGAGTCCTGCAGGACTCTGCCTGCTCCTCAGTGATTTCAGGGCTGAGTCTGACAATTAAGCTCAGTTTGCTCTGCATGAGTAAATTACATATATCTAAGAGACTGTATTCTCTAGTGCACTTCTAAATACCTCTTTCACAACCCTCTTCTCAGTGGTGACAGATATTGAATGTTAGCACAAGAAGAGAGCGAGCAACACAGAGCTTGTAACACTGCATCAGAGAAATGCAGGAGTGAGAAAGTGGGAGTTCATTTGTACCCTTGCCCTGCCCTGGTTTTACTGAGAGCTGGGTGTCTTGTGCTATCCAGGAGTTCTTAGGAGGCAATTTCAGCTTCTTAGAAAATAATATACCACTTCTTAGATATGTTTCTTAGAAAACAATATACCACTGACCTTATCCTAGAAATGAAACTTTACTATTAATCTGTCATGCCAAAAATCGCAGTGGAGTGAAGGTCTGATGCCTTCCCATCTGCAGAGGTAACATTGAGAGGAATCAGCCCAGCATCACTACTGGGTAGCGCTGAGCTACACAGAGCAGCACTGTTGGGAAGCAGTGGTGCACAACTCTGCCACTAGTTGGCCTGATACATTAAAAATAAAAGATTTATTAGGATTTAATGCCTTCTCACGTTGCTTAGCTTTTGGGTGACTATGATCAGTTCAAGAGAGAGCTAGAAGTGGTATAGCCTTTCACAGCTAGAGGAGAAATGACAAACTTTTGAGAAGTTCCTAACAGTGAAAGGGAAGATCAGTGCCACCAAAATCTGTTTTATGAAGAGGGGAGTAGCTGCTTTATAGACTGTGATAGTGTCTTGGAGGACTTACGGCTGCCTGGCATGAATATCATTGTGCAGGTAGTTAGCACGTGCATGGACTTCTACAGTTTGAAGTGTGTTTTTAGTGCTTTATGGTTATTTCTGCTGTTGTGTAGGTTTTTTTTCCCATAAAACAAACAAACAACTCCCCCCCCCCGCCCCCCCAAAAAATATATATAATATAT
>VWPW01017597.1:0-34763 GCA_013389825.1 Crypturellus undulatus | reverse complement strand
TATATATATAAAGTATTTATATATATATATATATATTTTTTTTTTTTTTTTTCACCAGCCAGAAATGCACTTGGATTCATTAGCTGCCTCCAGTTCATTCTCCCATTCCCTCTCTGGCACTGGATATCATTGAGTAAGAATTGTCTTTATGGTTTTCTTGACTGTGTTTTGTGAGTCTCTTAATCTCTCGTGTTACTAATTTTACAAGAGTATATTGAAAAATTCATGAAAGATCAGGAAAAAACACTGAAGAACTTTACTGCAAGCTGTGCAAGTCACCTGCAGGCTCCTGCAGTCATCCCTTGCACCATGCTCCTGAGGAATACACATTCTTTTCATCCATCATTGATTTCAGTGGAGATGCATGGATAAGGCTGTACACATAGACACAGCTGTGGAATATGACACAGTAAGCAACATGCTGAAACCTCTTCACAGAGAGCTGCTTACCAGAGAGGCCAAATGCGACACTTAGTCTATGCAAAAGAAGGTATTAAAAGCTTTTGATACTCTTGAATTTTTCAGAAGCAAGTATTTATACCTAAAATTGCTCTGCCTTGTACTTGCACATAAGGGGGCAGTGTGGTACTGTTAGCCAAGTGACTTATTGGTGTGCATTAGACTTCCTTATTGCATATTGCATCATGTAAGAAATGGCTTGAGAACTGTGAGCGCAATTAGAGCTTTTTGACTGTCTGTGAGCGAAGCTGCATCTGCACTGGGGAGAAGCAGGTTACGCTGCTTTCTTTTCTCCTTTGTTTGCTTATAGAGAGTCCTGAAAGTTATTTTGGTTCTGTCTCATAATCAGCATTGCAGGCACATGAAAGAGTAGGAACCAGTGCTCTTAAACCTGATACAGGGAAATTCACTTTATATCATTTTGCCTTCCCCAGGGCAATATTCACCCACTGGAAGAGAGAGCGGCAGTTCACTGGAGCTTTCCTTTGCATATAATATGTAGGCTTCCTGACCACTGCTGCCCAGTTTTGGCAGTATGATTGTTCTTCCTTGGTTTTCATAGGGAGAAAAAAAAAAAAAAAAAAAGTGTCTCAGTTGTTTTGTACCATCACAGTCTTCTAACTGTCAATGATCATTAAGTAACTACTTAATGACAAGAGAATAGCCTGGGTATATATGTCTTTAGGTCATCTAATTCCTGCTCACCTATTCAGTATAACAGGTTAGGATATGATGGTGTGCAGTTTCTTATAATTCTAGTGTGAGTTGCTTACCTAAAGGTCGTTTTGGCAGCTTCCTTATACATCGTATAGCCTGGCTGGCTTCTAGCTTTATGAGCACCTGAGACGTGCTGTAATAATCCAAAAATGTGTTATCTGTGGTGTCTATTTATACCTTCTAACCTTCTACATGAATTTCTACTTCATTAAAAGCTTCTCCTTTGAAGATTCATTATGAGTCTCCTCTTTGTAGTATTTCCCATACAGATACGTGGCTTTGGAAAATTACAGGGTACAGGAACACTACATACTGTTTCATTACATTTTGGTGTATTATATGTTGTGTTGCTCTAAGGTGCCCTACAGACACAGGACTTCCTTTTTGTACAGCTGCTGTTTGTTTTTTCTTTATCTTCTGGTTTGTCTTTGATGAAAGAAAGAGTTAAGCTAATTTGTTAATGTGAATGTGCTATTATCAGTTGTAAAACGCTGCTGTTAAATTGTGTGTGTGCATACTGATAATCTTCTACAGGTAAATCAGCATCATTAGGTTGGACCTTGTATGAGGCAGTTAAGGTATACATGGCATCAACTTGAACAAATCCACATTGTTGGTTTATATAGAGAAAAATGACCTAGTGTTTTGTATGGAGTGGTGATATGCTAATGGTCGTAACTGAAAAGATAAAATGACAGTCCTTTATATGTTTTCATGCATATCGTCATTAATAAAAATATGATTCAAATCTAATGGCTAACTGAAAAATTTCTCGCTCAGTATTACAAATATCTCTTAGTAAAAATCCCTTCGTCCAGAATTTCCTCCTTGTTCTCTTCAAAAGTGTGCAGTTTCTTTTAACTAGCTAAAATTATCATGATACCATAATTTTGAAAATTAAAATGGGTATTTTGTCAAAGTTACAGGTCCTAGCTAAAACTGCAAAACATGTTGGTTAGTGGTTCATGGTTCTCTCCCTCCCCCTCTATCCTAGCTAGCAAGTGTGGTTGCACTTATTTTGTCTGTGGACTAACTGTTTTGCAGCTTGGTTAATGTGTAGAGCATTGGTAATGCTCTTGCTTATTTTTATTTCTTATCTATTTATTTATTTATTCTTAAAGCACTCATTAAAAACCTACAGCACACTCCCAAACTTGAAGGAATGGATTTTTGGCACCTGCCTGCTTTGAATGAAATCCAAAGCAAATGTTGTTTGATAATGGTTTACAGTTGCATTATGCAGGTTGCTGTTGGTGATAAATAATTGAAGCCTTTTGTGTTCTTGATTGCAGATCTTCAAAACTCTGCCTGATGCCGCTTTCCCTGAGCCAATCTCTGCATCAGTATCTCCTCCAAATGCCCCACCAAGGCAATCAAGAAGACAAGGGCAACGTAATAAGAGGCCTCTGGCTGTGTACAATCTTTGTCTTGAGCTGGATGATGGTAAGGTGTTAGTTACACTTTCAGTCTTTGCAACAGGTTGCTGCTATTGTATATCCTGTCTTCCGTAGGTGTTTTTGCTTCGTGTTTCATTGATATACGTGTGTGCATGCACATGCATGTTTGTTTAATTGCCTTGAAACATGGGAAGGAACTAGGAGGGTATAATGAGCATGGTTTTCTGACATATGGTTAAAAGTAGGACAAACTGTCGTAAATACACTTTTCCCCTCTAAAAAAGAAGCAGCTCCCATTTCTTTAGGGAAATCTCTTTGACCTCTGCTGAAGATTACACAGCCATAAGATAAATGGAGAGAGAACTAAAATTAAAGCAAATCTTTTATGAGAAGAGCTAATACATTCTACTGTTAAATTCATCTGGATTAAAGGCTCAGGTCACCACTGCACTAGAGAATGCTGCTACTTCACTTGAATCTTTAATACCTTGGTGTTACTAGCAGTAAATACTTATAGACTTGCCTGACTGTTAAGAAGCTAAAAAAAAAAAAAGTTTTTTGCATGGAGTCTGCGGTAGCAATACACAGTCAAGCATAGGATATATGGCATCTTATATATAGTCTAACTGTTGAGCAGAAAAATAAACTCTTTCCTTTTGAAATTTCATTGCTTGGGGGCACATAGAGTAGAGAGAAAACAACCCAGAGCTTGTTTTAGGTTAGAGATTTTCTCCACCCTATTCTCTTTCTCCCCCCTCAGGTTGTTAGTCAATTAAACTTTACCTCGAAGAAGCATAGGATCAAGACATGAAGTCCAGTTGTCAGCATGTGAAAATAAGCAGGAGATTTTGAACTTGTGCACTAGTATGAGATTCGATGTTGAACTGTCATTGAATCAGTAGTCAACAGGGGTTGATTTGATAGAGTACAAACAACAGTTTGAAATGCAAGTTTTAGAAATAAACTTAGTACAGCTTATTGTTCAAAGCTGGTTTTAAAAAGAGTCTGCAAGAAATTCCACGTCTGCCATCAAGTTTAATTCCCTACAGACACGTAATCTTTGTTCCTTTCTTTTCCTGTGTCTAATATGAAAGTAAATGTATTGACTAGAAAGTGTTTAAGATACCTCTACTTAAAAAGCTTAAAGCATGTTTATTTAAATAATATGCTACTGAAGGTTGAAAAAGCTCTTAAACTATAAGTGCAATTGTAATTTTATTATTTTTATTGCTGTTTTTTACAATTAAGACTCTGCCAGGGTTATCTAAATCTTGTTCTAAATATGAATCAATGAGTGACAAGTGCTGCAGCTTTTTTTCCAATTCCATGGCTCAGCATGTAGTTGTGGAGGAACTGACTTCAACCCTAACCTGGTAGATGGAGAATAAATGATATTTGTTTGTTTAGTGTAATACCCAAAAAATGATGTTACTGTTAAAAAATAGTTTATAAGTGCTCCATTGCTCCTAAATACATTCTCGATTTTCACCTAGTTGAAGCATTCTGAACCAAGAGAATAGCAGGGACTTTTGCAAGCTTATAATTGTTGTATATCATACAGAAATTTGGTACTTGTCTGGGAGGTTAGCGTGGTGAATTGCCAAGTAATCTAATAGATCATTATATATGGTAGAACTGTGATGAAGGCTGAATTACTGCAACACTGAAGGCATGGCTCTGTGATATATGGCACTGAGTTTGTGGAAGCTGAGAATAATCATTTCTCCTTGTGACTTCTGAAAAATGGCCTCTCTAGCATCTCCAACTGCTGTTGAAGGTAGCAGTGTCCCATAGCAGCTCTCAGTAGCAATAGCCGTTTTCTAACAAGGAGAGGGGTGACTAGTCTAGACCATATGCCCACTTTATTTGCATTTTGGCCGTATAGTTGTATGAGGAGTTGGGATCAGGAGCTGGTGCTGTGGCCGGTGTGAATATACATCGTCGCAGAACTGCAGCGTGGCAGGACAAGAGGACCTGCTCTGATGGGCTAGTTGCTTAGCGCACAGATGAGCCAGCCTGGTGAATTAGGTAGTCACTGCCTAGAGCTCAGTGCCTCCAAAAACGCCCCGTGGCTTTTGGTTACTCTCTTTTGTGGGACAGGGGAATAAAAGTGAGCTTGGGCTTTGTTCCATATTTACCTAGTTTCTTGGCCAACAAATGCATGTTTTATAACTGCTCTTTGGAAGATTTTATCCTGTGTGTGTTTTTAACAGGAAATTAAACATTAAACCCCTTCCCTCCCCCTTCTTTATTCACAATGGCATGAGTTAAGCACCAGGCATAAGCCAATGTTTTGTGTTTCCTGGATATGGCCAAATTATCATAATCTTGTTTTAAACTAAGTAGCTGATGCATATTTATCCATAAACATATTTGTAGACAGTGTACCTTTAAAGCTATTGTAATTATATATAAATAATTTTTATGCCTTGAAACTAGAAGTGTTTTAGAGACAGAATCTCTTCATGCTGGAAAACTTCTTGAGAGTGTTTCATTTAGGATTGTTATGCAAACCAGGAAATTGTTAGAAAAGCGGAAACAAGTCTTTAGCTATCAGCTGCTCCAGGGAGTTAACAGGCTTCAGAACCTACTGCTAGAATTGAAAATGCAGAGTTCAAGCCAGTTTTCCTTTTTAAAAGCACATTTTAAGTCAGAAAGCTTCTCAGCTACACACAAAATGTATGCAGCTACCACCCAGAAAGGTCTATAACTGAAGTAAATATTCATAGGTACAATGGCTTGAAGAACACACACTATGTTTGATTAAAATCTTTATTTTGTCTTCTGCTACTTAGCTGAGTTATGATACTGCATACAAGGAAAATTTATGCACTAATTAGATGATCTTAAATCTATTTCCAAACAATTCAGGTATTGTTTTTGCTAGAATAACAATCTTCATTTCCTGAAAATCAAAGTGAAAGCATAGATGATACCATCCATTTTCCCTGGAAGTATTTTTTCCTCCATGGTAAGCCAGTTATTAAATTTTCATTCTGAAGTTTTTCAGCATTTCAGTGCCTTGATTCAAACTGCAGTTGATGGGGGCTGTGAGCTGCTTTCTGATGTGGCATCATCCCAAAATTTTCTGCTTCAGCAAAATGTGGATTTGTGTTAGATTTATGTTAGGATGAATTCCAGAGTTTTCTGACTCCTCAGATGAGATCTTGATTTTGTTTTGTTTTTGTTTTTATAGCATTTTTCTACTATCTGTATGAACTTTAGAATGAATTAGATGCAGAAACATCTGTGGCTAACACAGTTATATACATAGCTATATATAGAGAAGTTTGCCTACTCTGTTTCCTGAGAGAGAAAGACTGTTGTCTAGAGCAAGGAGATGATTATTCTTTTCTTTTACAAATGTCATCAGGTCTCTGTTATCCACTTGGAAAATCAGTACGTATCAGAAGAGACCTCTGTTTGTATTCCTTCTAGAGGGCAGTACAGAGGCATATGTGGTCTCTTACAATTTTAGTTTAGTTTATTATCTTGTACCAGATTAAAAGTCTCTTATTTTTCTTCAGTTTCTTCTGTGTCTGAGACTTAGAGATTATTAAGCTATTTTGCAGGGTTGCTAGAAGAGCATAGCAGGAAAAGTTCTCTCTAAGATAGGCAATATATTGCAGTCCATCCAGGAGGAGCAGACAGTGGCGTGAGAATTGCTCAAATCACATCTAAAGCCAGGAAATGGGTGTTTTATGGCAAGTCATCCAACAGCAGTGCATGTTTTGTAAACAACCCAAAACATATGTTTCTTAAGCCGCAGTGTTTTCCTGATCCCTCATTCGCTTTCAGCACTCTTTTTGATTTCTTTAGAAATCAAAATTTATCATATGTACATAGCATACTTGTAGCATGTTGAGGAGGGTAACTTAAGTTTTGTTTTTAAGATGTTTTGTCTCTCATCACCCCACTCAGGAACTCAAGAGGTATATGTGCTGTTGGCGATAACTTTCTGCTGCTGCTGTAAAGAGAAAATTATACTGTTTTAGAAAGCAGAATCCCTATATAAGAAACAAAAATCAGAATTGCTGGTTAACGCTTTAAAATTCTGTGCTAACATTAACCAGTATTCTGAGCCAGAATTGTATTACCATCTTATATGTCTGTGGAAGCTGAAGCATGAATGGTACATTAGTATTAAATAGGAGGAGCTCCTTTTAAATATTGTGTGCACTGGGATGATACAGTGTCTTAACTACTGTGGCATTCATATTATTAAATCAGCCCATAGCAATAAAATGTGGTCTATGCAATGATTATATAACTCCCGTGCTTTTATTTCCTCCCCCTCCTCCTCCCATCACGAACATCCCATCCCTTCCTGTCCCAAACAAGTAAGTAAAAAACATAAACTTAATGTGGAATTACTGAACATAAAACCTGGATGTTAAAGGATTTTATAATAATGAGACTGATCTTCAGGGCTGTAGGAGCCCTGAGCTGCAAGGTTGCAGGTGTGAAACCTGGCCTTGAACTCTTTCTATTTCTGAATCTGCTGTTTGGACGTGTTTCTGTAACCTGGCACATACTAGGGGAAACGGAAAGGAAAGCCGCTACATAGGCATATCAAAAAGCCATAAGGGTTTGCAACACTTGCTTACAAAGCTGTTGTTAACAGCTGAGGAGGACATAGTTATGCTGTTACCAAATGCTATACCAATATCAGTAGAGAGGGGACGATCAGAATGATTGCTGTTTGTCATGTAGAGTTTAAGAAAGTTCATTTTCACCTTGCTGCCAGAAAGACTCCTGCAGTTCTGCAGACTGTGAAACAGCTTTTCCATTTCTTGATTCTGAGTGGGATGACTGCTACACTATAAAAGTCTCTTTGAGCTATTGCACAAGGTAAAAGTCAAGGTGAAACTTTGGGTATGTGTAAGGTCCTAGTTTCCTGTCTAGATGATTAGCTTCTGCCTGGAAAGCTTTGGTTCAACGCAAGATGCCTGATTCCTTGGAGGTATGGCGTTGTTTTGGCCTATGCTTTCTATATGCAATATGCATTGTCTTTGCATTGTTATACTCCTGTGTAATCTACTTGCCAAAGTCAACCTGCAGCATGCTTATCTGAGAGAAAATTTAGCTGTCATAATGTAATTGACATCTCTTAACTTCTGCTCCTTTTTGAAGGATGTGTGTCAGACAGCTAGCCTAGCCTCGAGGATTGCCTTAGCCAGTACCAGACTGAAAGCTTCTCAGCTTTCAGTACATAGAATACAGCGCGTGTAGAAATGTTCAAAATAAACATATCCTCATGTCCTCCCACACCTGTTTATGCATGCATATACACACAGTGGGAATCAGAAGTGTAGAGAAAGGGAATATAGAAAGACCAGAATTAATATGTGAATTTAAAGAAAGAATGAAGAGCTTAGAAGAAAGGGTCAGTCTTCCTGTGAGAGTAGGCATTATTAAAAATCTCTGATCTCCTGTAATATTCCTCCATCTCTTTAATTCTCCACTTTCTGCACACAAGCTTGCAATGGCACATAATACTGTAAGCAGGCGAGTTTGGCATACTAAAAAGCCATCAGTCTCAAGCATGGAAGTCACTGACATATCCATGTTACCTGCCAGCTCTGCCCTGTCCAGCCTCTGCTGGTTGAAAATAAATGTTCAAAATGTTTAAACTTTCCATTTTAAACCAGTTTGAGAGTCTGTGTTTCACTGTATTTCACTGAACAGGATGTTTTCTCATGGGGAGTTGCTTTTGCAGATGACAAGAGTAGGAGAGAAGAATCTTGCAGGGGAAGGAGTGAGCTTTCCGAAAAGCTAATAGGAGAGTTAGAGATTATTACTGCTCTTCCTGTTTTGCTCCGCTGTGCATCAGTTTTTCCCATTCAGTCAGTGGAAAAAAAAAAAAAAAGGTATTGTTGTTCTGCCATTAGCTTCTGCATCAGATCTGTCCTATTTGCTCTTCTTTCCCAGTTATCTTTTGCTTTCCTCTTTTGAAAGCTGCACTTACGCTTCGTAGCGTGAATTGAAACAAATCTGCGCTGTCCCATCCTTCCTTGCTAGCTGTACCACAACTTGCTGAACCAACAGGGGGACTGAGTAGTCATGGGGTTAGCGTGAAGAAGTGATAGTGGTGAGACCAGCATGATTAAAACTGCTGTCTATTCTAAGGCTACTTGATTAGACCCAAGCAAATTAGCCTCAGAGACTGTGCTAGTGAAAATCTGCAAATCAGAGATAATGCCTGGCAAGTGTGCTTCTCCCATTGAGCAAAAGTTTGTTCTGTTTACTGGTTCTTATTCTGCAACATGAGAGTAAATTCTGGTAACGAGATGAATGTTGTAGCTTCCTCATCCTCCCCTGCTATTAGCACTGTTTGGTGCAGTCCATGCACCAAATTCCCTTCAACAGTGTAGCTTGGTCCAGTCCTGTACATGCAGATGTGTGAGACAAAACTGCACTTGCAGAAATTTATTCCAGAAGTGCCAAAGACATGGGCAGTTGTAGGACAATCTAGGTCCAGAACCACAGTGAAGTAGCAAAAACTGTTTTCTGAACTACTGCCCTTTAAATTCGTTATGGGAGACTAGGAGCTTCTTCAACATATGTGTCACCTGTATTTTTGCTTAAAGCAGCTGATCAAACCTCCCTAATTGCTGCTTCGCTTGTTTTCAGTCTTCTCCCAAATGATGCCTAGGAACCTGGCTCCATTCCTCCCTCAGTCACTGTTGTCACAGAAGGAGAGACAGAGACTCAGATGTTCTCTAAGGCACAGCCAAGTATTGTGAGCATGCCGAAAATATTTCAGAGGAGCACGTACACGCTGTGAGGGCATCTAGTTCTGGGGCAGTTCCTCTTTGTCATTGCCTGAATACCACCACAGTCTGTGGAATTAGTGGTAAAGGAATTTCTCCTTTTGAATGATCATGGGAAGTAATTGCAAGTAAAGTAAGCTAAAACAAACAAACTAAAAACCTAAAAAAAACAAGAGACAGCAGCACAATACGGTCTCATTTTGACAGTGGGGGAGAGGAGGTTTTGACCTGCAGGCTTGAGCGACTCACACAGAGACATCTCCCAGCTGCTGAGTTGTGAAATTGCTGACACACCATAGTAGAGAAAGAGAAGGAAATGTGAAAAAAATATTTTCATAGACTTTGGAATTTTTAATGCCATGGAAGAAACACTACTGAATCAGAGAAGATTTTATACTGGTCATAGTGTCAGATGAGCTTTTCTGGATGACTTTGTGTTCTCATAGTTCTCATTGTCATTCGTTAGACCAAGACTGTCCTGTGGGTAGGTTTTGATATGGGACTAGGTCTGAACTGAAGGTCTTGCAGAAACCCAAGGCATTTAATGCTACCAGAAATCTGAGACAATCCATCTACCTTGAAGTAGTTCCAGTTCATTGCAGTTTTCGGCTGTAAAATTAATGTGTGGCATCTGGCCAGCTTCATGAGGCTGGAGGTCCTATGTGACTTCCTGCCAAATGTGCTCCAGTAAAAAATAAATAAATAAATAAATAAGAGTAGTCTTTGAGTTTAGATACCACTTTTAGTATAATAGTATACACAAATGAAAAGAGAAACTCCTCAGCATGCTCATATCTGATTTCTGTTGTGTTTCAAAACTTAATTATGTGGTATAAACGAACACTGACCAACATTTTATCTGTGACTGTCTTGCGATGCTTTTCCACAGCTTGAGGAAGAAATTGCAATTCTTTTAAGCATTTTGGTTTTAGTTAGCTCAATGAAAGCCTTACTGCAAATCTCTGTCTCTGGGGTTTTGTTAAAGGAAAGGAGTAATCTGAACAAAGTTACTCCTGGATTGTGAGAAAGATCCTGATATTGTATTCCTTAGGTAATTGCTTGCTATTACCTAAGATGCAGTGTATGTCTGGAAATATGTATTCTTAAAATTGAATTTTGCATTTAAAAAATAAGAAAGTATTGTAGAGGAGGAGGGTAGGGTAATGGCCCCCAACTCTCACCTGTCCCTAAATAACTTGTGGCTGGGAAAGAGAAAGAAATATATACATCCACAGCTCATACACCCACCCTTCTGGCTACAGTTCTGGAGTTGCATCAGCCAGTCTTGAGGCAAATTCTGTCTACTGCTGCTTCCTCCTTTTTCTAACATTTCTGAATCATTATGTAGTTGAGAAGAGCAGTCTTTCTACAAGCAAGCTACACTATGCGTAAGATGCACATGCTTGTACATGCATATAATTGAAAAATATATCAAGATTGCTTTTTATCTAGAAAAAGTGTAGTCAACTCTAATAGTTGTATTACTTATTTTATCTGAGAGCAAAAGTAAGTAGCTGGCATGGAGGTGTAATTCTTATTGCATGTGTTTTGAAAGATATCATTAAACTGATGAATATGTGGGTCCTTTGCTGTCCGTTTTCTGAATGAAAACTATGTTGGTTTTATGGTATGTGAGTCTGTAATGATGTTTAAATTTATGTCAAAGCTAATAGCATTTTTCTTGTATTCTAGCTGCATGCTAAGGCAGTACTGCAATGTGTAGGATAAGCTGCGCAATGAGGATAGTGGATGCTCTTGGATAATGAAATGCAGTACTATAAAGCTATTTTTCTAGCTGTTTGCAGGAATCTGTCCTTCAAACACTCATTATTCAGGAAAATTAAAATAAATCTCTTTTTTAATTTTAGCTATGATATTTTTGCTGTGATATTTTTGGACCAAATAATAGATCATTATTAGCCTGTTTTGATGTGACTTAGCTTTAGTCTGGGGACTCATTTGGTTAAATAGTGTCTGGAGGTGACTAATAATTCTGCTGACCAGATTCAGTAGTGTACTAAATAAAAGTACACAGTTTCTTAATTTACTTAGAGATAGGTGGCTTGGCTTAATTTCTTTAGAAAACCTTGAAGATATGAAACAGTAGAAGAATATCTGAATTCAGCAGGTGCTTGGCATGATTGCCACAAGCTCTAGCACATGGAACCGAGTATGTTTCTATTTCTTTTGTTTCCCCAAACCACGAGGTTTCCATTGAAATGAAAACATAGCACATCCCTACAAATTAACAGGAGAGCAAAGCTACTTTCTACTTGGCTAAACTTCTGTATTGTTGAGGAAAGTTAGCTATTCATGGTGAATGAATGTTTGTTAACTCAGCACTGGATGCAGCTGTGGTGCTGATGAGGGAGGATGGGTGGCTGCACAGCAATGCAGCTGCTTCCCCATGTCATGGTTGAGAAGTTACCAGACTTAAAGGTAACGATAGGGATTTTGCAGCAGCTTCACTCTGCCCTCCTCCATAATTCTTGCTGTCAGCTCTTGTCTGCAGTTAAGCCTATATGGCAATGGCAGAGTGAAATAAGTTACATACATGTAGCATATACAGTACATGTACTACTTGAGCATGTACAGTAGTTTTGTTCTTGTGTCCTGTGTGTCTCAACCTCCAGTTACTTTAGAAACAGACACTTTCATAAACTGCTTTCATCTTCTGGCTACATTTAAACTGTAGATCTTGATTGCAATGTCGATGCTTAAGACTTTCTTTTAATAGTAAAATATGCAATGCTTTATTTTACTCAATCTGAAGTTTGAAGAAAACTCTGTCACTCAAACAAGTAATTAACAGTGTTAGCTCTGTTTTTCTTAGCTTTTATTACACATGTGTTTTCTTATTTAGAATTCTTGGAGTAGAATAAGGATCTGATTATTGACACTGCCAAAGTATTTTGGTTTCTTTCAATTTCAGATGCCAGCAACAAAGTATTCATAGGCTAGCCAGTTAGAAAAGGAAAAAAAATAAAAAGGCAACTGGGAGGTATACTGTGTTCAGTTAGGTGAGAACTAAGTTCAGATATCTGGTATGGAGGTTCTGAGAGCTTTTGCTATCAGAGACTTATGCAGACAAAAGGGAGAAAGTTGTGTAATTGTTAAAGAGAACCTAAATAATGTGAGTCTTAGTATATGTAAGTATTTCCTTCTCTCCTAAGGGTTTTTCATTATGTGAAAGAGGGACATGAATTTAAAAAAAAAATTTGGATTGGAAAAGGAATGCTAAGTAGTACCAGGTGGATCCAACCAGTGGATGGTGAGGATCAACCTGAGCTGTTATATTTGCTTAGAAGGGCTGCTCTAAATTGTGTATGACCCTGAGACCACCGAAGAATACACTCAGAAAATGATAGGAACTTTAAAAGAAATGCTATCTTTCCAGTTTTATGGTGTAATAATGCAGTAAATTACAAATAGTAGAAAAGTTGAACAGGGTTTTTCTGCAGGTCTGCTTGGAAAGGCGCTGTCAGTCCAACGTGGCACCCCAGCCACTCAGTGTGAAATGGACCTGACAGCACTGCTCACTGCCAGGCAGTGTTGGAGGTGAGCACAAGGCAGAGGAGAAAAGCAGTAAAAACTTTAACCATATATGTTAGAATCTGAGATAGAAGGAAAGCCATGAACCTGATTCAATCCCAGCAATGCTTAACACACACTAGACAAACCAGCCATGGCAGAGCTTTTCAGACTAATCTACAGCAGCTTAGAATCCCTGCTGACTGCATGAAGTGACATACATCAACGGAGTGCAGCGCGGAGCGGGCAGGAAGGAAATAGCTAGCAGTGGATATAAGGTACAAATTTTGAAGAACTGATAAAAGGAAGATCAAGCAGGAATCTTCACAGGTAAACCTGTTGGAAGGTGAAAATGTTGAATAATGTGAAGCCATTTAGCTTGTTCTAAAAGAATTGTCTAGTCATGGAGTTGTGTGGCCTGGAAAATAAACTTTCAAAACATCTTGTAGCATGCTGAAGAACTTCCAAGAAAAGGGAAGAATGCTAGTGCAATAAATCATGTGAAAACCTTTCTGTGTGGTCTGGTTAAATGATGGCTAGTTAATCGAGTAAAGAATAGCAATATTAGTAATAAAAGTTGCTATATGTTTTTAATATATTTAGAATTTTCTAATGTTTTCAACGTAACTGCTCTGGGATCCTCTGAGGGAGAATGGAGATGATACCGCTATCGTATGTTAGTATAGCACACTGTAAATGGATTAGGAGCTAGCTGAAAGATTAGCTCATGTCAGTGCAGGAAGCATCCTGTTCCGTGGAACAGGAGGTTTAAACTTGTCTTTAATGGGTTTAACAGGACTTGGTACTATGCCTCATGCCCTCTCATCTTTTACCTTTGCTTTGGAGGTAAATACAAATCCCTGAGGATGTATTTATGTTTGAAACAAAAATAGGAGAAGTTGCAAATAATGACAATGGTAGTTGCATGGCAGTTTTGGTCATGTGCTAAGCTACACGCCTTCAAATAAAAAAAGCTTGGCTGTATTAAGAAATAAATTTACAGATCTTGGAGGAAAAACGCAGCCGCTAACGACAAAAGAAAGCTGTGTCCTTAGAAACTGTGACTGCTAAGTCTATTAGTCACAATGGGCAATCAACTCATCATGAACTATTAATGTAAAGCTGCGGCAAAAACAGTGCGGGCTTTGGATGTACAAATGGAATTGATGAGTAGGAGTAAGTGGTGGAATTTAATTCTGAGCATGGCACTGGTGGGGCCACGATTGAAGGAAAAAAAAAGATTTCAGATTTGATGTACGCTCTTTAGAAAGAACTCTGGAAAATTGGAAAAGGTTTGCAGAAGAGAGGGGTGTGATTCCAGGAAATGCCTTACAGTGAGAGCTTTAATGTTCAACTTGTATATTACAAAGAAGATAGAAAGATGGGTTGGGTTGTTAAACTACTTTCACATAGTGCAAATTCCTCATATGAGAGATAGAGCAAATATTAGGAAGATGTCTAATATGGATCATGCCTGGAAGATAAAACTATCAAACTGAAGGTATATGCTCTGATCAGTGAGTATGTTAGTAAACATCCTATTGATTCTCCATTCCTCATATTTTCAAACAATGACTAGATTCCTGTTCAGAAGATAAGCCTTTGCCCAACATGAAGTAGATATTAATCAAGTGCAGATTACTGGGCGTAGTAGAGAGATAACTGCATACATTTTTATGGCCTCTGCAATATATAGGAGTTTGGATGAGATTATGTGACAACTTCTTCCAGCCCTAGATTTTTTGCCTCTAAAAATAATTTAGAACAGGAGAAAAACAAGCCAGTCCTCTCCTATTTTCCCCTGCGTATAGCAGTGGAAAATGTATCATATCAGTAAAATATATATATATTAAAAGATGGTGAGTAATGTTAAAATGAATGTCATACTCCTTGTCTTGTGTTCTGAGATGTCTGATCTCCAGTTATTCTGTTAATACATGGGGAACACCTTTTTTTTTGTTTGTTTATTTTTAATGGAAATTTTTTTTTTGTCAAAAAATATGCCTTGTTATTTCAGTCTTTCCTATTAATCATTATGGTGCACAGCTTGATGAAAGCTGATGAAGGCCAGTGCCCACTGATGCCAGGATTTAAGAGCGGCAGATTATGACAGGGCACAAAACTTGTATCAGGAATCTTGGTCTCTAAAGTCTGTAGAACTTTTATCATAGAGGCACAGGATAAAATGTTTGTTGGAATTAAAGCAGTAACACTGTGCTTGGAAGACGTAGTGTTTCTACATATATTGCTTTTAATCATAAAAAAATTGTTAGATGGTCATTAATTCTCTGTTTTTACATTTATACAAAATAGAGGGTTTTTTTTCTTTCTGAATAAAGAGATTGTTTTGCTTTATGGAAACAGCTAATATAGAACATTTGAAATCTATAGTATCTTGAATGTTTGCCTACTTCCATAGGATTTAGCAGGCATTTTCCTGTTTAAATACTTTAACTCTCTGTCTACAAATAAAGATATTATTCATTTCTATGCAGCACAGTGTTGACCAAGTGAAAACTCTGGCTCAGGAAGGAACAGGTCAACTTTGAGGAAAGACTTAAAAGTGAGTTTCATTTCTGGTAATGTCAAATGCATTTGCCTGTAGATCTCAGATGTCTTGAACAGCCATGGCCAAGGGAAGTGCTCGATATTCCCGGCTTGTTCGTGCGCTCCGTGAAGCCACTCGCAGCCAGAGAAGCCACTGCTTTCTATAGGGAACTGTGGTGAGACGGTCATGCACATAAATATTAAAGCATAGGTTAACATTCCTTTATGTTAAGCAACAGGTGGAACTCCCATGGAGAATTAAGTTTGATAATCCATTTTGCATTCATGGTGCTATTTTGAAAAGAGCTTGGCTGAGGCAAAAGGACTCAGTCTACTTTAGTTTTGAGGAATACAGTTTCTTAATAAAGTAAAATTGCAGTATTACTGTCTAATCTCTCAGATGTTTATCACTATGACACACACGTCTGCAAAGAGATGTAATGAATTAGTTTTTACCTGACACTCCTTCAGTTCACATGTCACGTCATGTAAATGTGAGCTGCCACACGAAGGCAGGTTGTGCGGAGCTGGGGTAGGGAGCTGCTGCACGAGGGGAGCAGGATCAGGCTGGAACAGGGATGACTCATTTTTCTGAGGTTAACAGTCTCCTCCTCAGAGCTTAACATGCATTGTTACTACAGGCTAATTTAGAGCCTTAAATTAGAAGGTGCATTAGGGAGAAATTTTCAGATGATCACCTCTATCATTTGAGTGGTTTTAGCTGTATGTCAGCTTACTCTCCAGGGAAGCTGCTCTCTTGGAGTCAGTGGGAGGGATGAGGAGGAGATGCTGGGGAAGCCGGTGGTGGCCCTGTTAGCTCCTGTCTTCCAGCAGAAGGAACTGAACTGGCTGAGGGAGAGGTAAAGTTGCAGGTGTCATCCCCTAAGTGTGGCCTTTCATTGTCCACCTATTGTTNTTTTTTTTTTTTTTTTTTTCCTTTTAATTTGTTTTAAAATAGAAAGAAAACACTGCAACAATGCTGCTCTGGTTGCTGAAGCAGAATTAGATTCAGTTGTTCTCTGCAGGGACTCTGATTTGTTCAGAACTTGAAAATAATATTATATAGGACTTCCTCCTGTAATAGATCATATATAGAAGAGGTGGATTGTCAAACTAACATTATAGTGTTGTGGCTTTCAATCGAATGACTGTGAAGGCCTGGTAGGATTTGGATGTTCGTTTTTTGCCCTGTTCCTGAAGGAGCTGGTATTTTTTGTTTTGTTTTTATGGCAAACCCATGGGGTCAACAGTATCCACAACCGCTCCAGAGAAACTTCTGTGATATTATTTACCAGTTCTGGGGGCCAGGCAGAAAAATACTGGGGCAAGAACAATAGAAGAGGAAATGTAGGGAGGCAGGAAGGCTTGTAAATGTTGGCTTTAAGTGGTACATTACTATTAAATGTTGATATTGTGAAAACAGCGATGAGCTCCTTTTGAGACTGTAGACTCTCTTCTGGTGGATACTTTAATGTATGTAATTTTCCTCATCTTATACACCTCCTTTAGAATTTATACAATGTACTGCTGTTTAAATAAAATTTTAAAAGGGAAAAACTCTGTGGTGAGGATTAATTTTACAGTGAGGAATGTGCTGTTTGGCTATATGTGTCAGCATGGCTTACAGCGAGTGCTGTGGCATATTTGTAACCTTCTCTCCTACACTTCATGAGATGGGAATGGTGATCCTTTAAGGTTTTTTTAAGCAATCATTTCTGAATGTGTTGCCATTTGGGTGATAATTTAATAGCAACCTATACAAACAAATAGCAGACCGGCATACAGTGAGTTCAAGTAGAAGTAACCCCCGCAGAGAGGTGTAATAAAAGGAACACTCTTGGCTATTGCATGTTGTTTAATAGCCTGTTTTTACAGATCTCTCGCTTATTCTGACCTTTCTGTATTTCAGAGTTTCTATCATATTTGATAGAATTGTGCTTATGATTCTTTGAGAGCAGCCGTTTCCTGGAGCTGTATTAAATTATTTTTAGAGCTTGTGTTTTTAAAGAGAAGCACAACATCTTACACATATGGCCTAAACTATTTTGTTGCCTAAAAGCAACCCCCTCAAAATAGAGCATTTTGTCCCTGCAAAGCACACATTGAAAAGGGGACTGGGAATTTGTTGTTTCATCTAGGCAGCCTAGTGATAATGGTGGGGGGAAACTGTGGTATGACAGCTCAATGGCGGATTGAATGTCCTCCAAAATACCCGGTGAAGATGGGACAGTAAAATTTCTCCTTGAATGTGTTTCAGGACATTGTTACCCAAGTAGATTCGTCAGCTCATGAGAAGAGTTTTATAGTGTCTTTCTGACCTGGGCTATTTTTTCTAGCTGACAGTCACAGCTTTCCCAAAGAGGACACTCCGACGGGCAGTATGGATTCCCTTTCCTCGCAGTCTCCTACGCCAGCATTTTCCAGCAGCCCCCCTGGCCTTCTGGAGAGAAATCACCTTATTATGGACAGTGGAGATCTTGCAGACTGGACAGCAAATCAGTAAGTAACACTGAATACTAGATGATGGTTTCGCATCAGTATGATTGTGCATATGTGAAATACAATCTCCCTCTTAGTTTGGTGGCAGTGAGTGACTTTTTAAACTGAATATGTGTTTGTTTTCTTCTGCTACAAAATGCTATGTGTTTACATGTTGTATGCAGTTTAGAGACTGCTTGAATTTGGCTGGGTTTGTAGGGGGAATTTTTTTTTTCTGTAGAAATCCATTGTGTTTTACTGTAAATAGTTGTGAATTTTTAAATGATTTTATTTTGGCAATGATTATGCAAATTATTTTCTGTATAATGCATTGCCTCAGTTTTATTTTCAAGACAGCGTTAAGCTGCAGTGTCCACGTATCAGGTTGACAGACGTACCACACCGTAATACCTCAAGTATATGGAAGGCCATTAAAATCCAGGGCCAAATTTGTGTTTTGGATAAACACTTTGATGAATGTGAGATGTGGTTATCCAAGATTATTATAGGTGTTAATCTATGTTGTCATTAACATATTAAATGCCTGTTTTCCAATTAAAGTACAATATGTCACTTTCAGTAGACTTTATAAATGTTCAGTTATTGATAATGACTGCAGTTTGAGGAAAAAACTAAAATTACAAGCTTAATACTATCTCTGTAATATATAGTCAAAGCTGATACAGCAAGCACTGAGCATATCTGCTTTTTTCTTTCTTTGAATCAAAAACTGAACTCAAATAGATTCTCTGGTTCGCTGTTCATACAAGCTAACATCTTAAGACAAAGTTTTCCAGTATCTCGTGCCAAGAAGATGGAAGGAGTAAATCTGCAGAAAAGATTTGTTACAATATTTTCCATAATGACGTTTTGAATAGTCTGTTCTGCTGATGCAGCATCTATGTAAAACACAAATGTAGATGTATATAATGAATGAAAATACATAGATAGCCATAAAATAAGTTCAAATTTCTACATACATGCACAAGTAATTAAGTACTAGAGTACTTTTCTACTATAAGAATATTTTATTCTTATATATTGAAAGAGTTCTAGACTATTAGATATTTTCCACCTATATAGCTATTTCAGTAGAAAACTAAAATTAGTCTTTCCTTATCTTTCTGTGCACTATTCTTATTCCTGGGCAGTTCCATCTGGCAGAGATGGGTGCCCGCTAGTAGGGGCAGGATTAACAAGAAGCTGTATTTGACACACACGCACAAAAGACACGTATGTGGAAAAGCACTGAGAGTGGACTAATTATAAAAGCAGGCAGTCAATTAGGGAACACATAGTTAGCAGGACATCAATAATGTCAATTCATGGAATGAAGAGGAAAGTGTTGGTTTTAGCCAGAGTAATCAAAGACTTCAGGTGTTTGGAACAACATGGTATTTTTGTATTTGTTTATTTTCATGGAAAATTATACTATGTTGCTCTTTTGGAAACACTGTTTGATGGCCTGGGGTTTTCTGCTCAGTTGGAAACAGTATTTAAACAGTTCTGTTTGGAGGAGAAAAAACAAAAGCAAAAAAAAAAAAGTGAATTGGTATGAGCATCTAGGTTATTTGCCAAAAGCAGTTGTTTCAGAACTACCTTGGTAATAAGCCTGCACCTTGAAAGAATATCTTGTGAATGGTGCATAGTAGCAATGGTGCATTTTTTCTCTCTCTACTTTTTCATCCCAAATTTGTTTTTTTTCCCTATTTTAGTTCTCATGATTTAGAGCCTTAACAAACAAACCAGTCCCACTCTATTAACAGCAGAGGTAATGTCAGCACTGGAGAATATGCTTGGTGGACTTCTGCGGTTTTTACATGTCATGTGCTGCTGTGGCAGTTGACTGGTCACCAGGTAGCTGTGGTAGCTCTTCCAGCTCCAGGAAATGTAGCATGGGCTCTTGGAGTCTGCTTTCATCTTAGGCTACTGTCATAAATTGGTCTGTCCTAGAATTGGGTGGAGAACAGTCATTTCTGTTTGTGCAGTATTCTATAATGTTTTGCATTTTGTGCCAAACTGGAGCAAAAGCAGATCTTGAAGTCCTAATATCCTCTGTAAAATGGAATTGCAGGTTTTCACTGAGCTACCGTAAATGCCATACTGAGCACATGGGAGATAGAAATACCAGAGAATTTGATTTCTCAGGTTTCTACTGGTCTGTATAACACATGGGTGTTACTTGAAACAGATCAGCCATGGAGTTTCATGGTCAACAAGGTGATGGTGACTTCTTTGCTGTAGAAGAGCAGCTTGCCTTTTTTCCTGGCGTGGCAGGAAGAATGATATTGCACTGGGGGGGTCCAGATATGTCAGTTGGTGTATGAAAGTAATTTAAGCAAAAAACACATGATGAACTCGCGAGAATCCCTTCTGTGATATTGTCCTTCAAGGAGGAGGAGTTTTTATTTTCTTGAGTGATAGCTGTTGTTAGTGTGGTGTTTCCTGGCAGATTTTTTTGTGATGAACACCCTTTCCTTGTCCTACCTTTAAAATCAAAAGGAGCTACAGCTCCTTGTGTGGAACACCAGGCAAAGGCAAATACATCCTTACCTGCAGGCTTCCACTAAAAGGAGGGGAGTGCATGGCCAAAGTGGTGAAAGAAACCTGGAGAGCAAGTTCTCTATCACAGATCCGAAACACCTCGCAAACCCTGATTGCTCAGTTGTCACGTCAGTGGTTAAAGATGTACAATGCATATGGTGTAGCTGAAGGATGATGTTTCACATATGTGCTGCTCTGAAGCCCTGCTAAGCTGTTGGTTCTCGTGTCTGTAAGTGTGCATCTCTCTGAAGCTGGGATTTCTTTGAAGGCCCCATTTGGATGAGACGTAGAATCACAGAATGCCTAAGGTTGGAAGGGACCTCTAGAGATCATCTAGTCCAACCCCCCTGCACACGCAGGGTCACCTAGAACACGTGGCACAGGACTACGTCCAAGCGGGTCTTGAAGATCTCCAGAGAAGGAGACTCCAGAGCCTGTTCCAGGGCTCTGTCACCCTCACGTGTGCCCCATGTTGTCATTTACCACTGTAGGAGGGTGCGAAAGGTTGAGTGATAGTTGCCTCTTACTGCCCCCATGGCAGGGGTGATTATTTCTGGAGCTCCAGATCTGATATTCTGCACTGCACCCTAAACTCTTTCAAATTTTTCTTTTCCTGAGGATATATTTACCTTCACACTTCCATCTGGAGCTAAATACTAAATATAAATATATTTTGTTTTTACATTAACTCTATGATTTTTTTTTTTCTTTTCTTTCAATCACCAAGTTACAGGATAGTCTGTGTAGACACAGGATCCAAACTCTGAATAGCCCAGAAGGGATAAATCACATTTTCTGTCTGAAAATAAGCAGCATTACCTGTTTCAGGAATTTGCCAATATAAAAAAATTATAAAGCAGAAAATACAAACACACTGATATTTGGCAATTGTGCCTTGGTTTTAATAACTAGGTCATGTAATGAAGCATTTAATTCCCTTTATAGAGAGTATATATGGTTTATGAGTTGCCTATAACATAATCCCAATTTGGATGTAAACAAACAAGCAACAAAGAAGGCAAACAAACCTCTGACCATCTTCCGTCCCTTAACTATTGCCTTCCCCCAAAACTATAACCTATTCTACAGCTGTAAATTATCTGAGAAATTTAGACCCCAAAATCTGTCCTCTTTCTTTCCTAGCAAATCTGCAGAAGAGCTATCTCTGATTTCTCTTGGCCAAAGAATTTATTTTTTTCTTCCAGTCTTTTTCTTTTTTAGCCATGTTTTTGCTATTTCTTTTTTTAGAAGCTGTTGCAGGTTGCTGCTCCCTGCCAATGCTGTGGCAACTGACAGCTGGTGGGAAGTCATAGAAAGTCATAGAAAGGGATCACCAGGAGCATCAGGAATCTGCTTACAGTAGATGAAGGGAAGACAAAGATAAGTACAGAAAAATGGTGGGTGATTTTCATGGTGGAAATCCAGGAAATAAAATGAGCTAGCATACAGAAAATGATTCATCAAACCCAGAGCAATGAGAAGAGGAGGACAAAAATACAGATATATTGTGGCAAGTAGCCCATAATAATAACAGTAAGAGGGAATGGGAATTTATTGCCAAATTTCACTGGAAAAAAGAGGTGGAAGACAACAAGGCCTACCAAGAATAAAAGAAATTACTTATAAAGGGAAATGAAGTGCTTAGCAAGCCCAAGTGCCAGTTTACAGCATGTTAGATATGATAGATGAATTGTGTGTGCTATATGCTCTGTAGTGTGATGTCTACTTTAAAAGTAGAGGATACCTGAAGTTTGTGTGGACGCACTTAATGCAGTGTGGGCTGTGGAGTGGTGTTGTGAAGTGCTCCGCAGTGTCTGCTTGAGGCACTTCCTTGGCTCTTGCTACTCTTTCTCACGTCTCCAAGTAATGCATGTGGCTGGATTTGCATTGTGGGGTGGTGATATTTGGTTCTTTGTTTCTAACATATTTTTGGTGAAGATTACACAGCAGCTTGATTAGTTCTCTTATTCAAGTTGTAGTTGAACCACACAGACTGTGGCTGGATTTGCATTGTGGGGTGGTGATATTTGGTTCTTTGTTTCTAACATATTTTTGGTGAAGATTACACAGCAGCTTGATTAGTTCTCTTATTCAAGTTGTAGTTGAACCACACAGACAGCTACGGTATTTTTCTTTTTTAAGAGAAGCACCTTATAGTGCCACATGACTGCATACATGGGTCTGCACAGAGTGTTAGTGTGAAATAGCTAATGCAGTGAAATGAATTGTCTGGTTTAATGTCATGGTCCTACTCAGGCCTCCGTGGTTTTTTGGTTACTTGTTTGTTTGTTTTCCTGTTGCATTTACCTGAAAAGTAAATAAATCTGCCACTTTCTTCTTTTTCTTTTTGCAAAAAACCTGACAGTTCTTTGCTGAAGCATGTGGCTTTGACACTACTTTCTGCCCTCCTGGTTGGAAGTGAGATGGAATTTGATTACTATGATGTAACCTCCCCCCAAATTCTAGGCACTTCAAATGCATAGTTTCCAAAGAGGAGTTCAGGATTTCTAATAGTATGAGGTTGACTGGCTTTTCTAAACAGTTCCCAAATTGTTGTGATAATAGTGTTCATCTTGGAAGGGCTCATACATAGCTCTTAAAGTGCTGTTTTAAGAAGAGTCAGTCTTCACTTTTACATGCAGTTGAAAGCCAGTGATAGATCATTTGAGTTTCAATCAGTATTCTATCACCTTACACAGGCAAACTATATACATATAGTGATATCTAAACTAGATATATTTGTGAGTATATGGGTGTATCTAAGAAATATATCTAAAGAAGTAAATGTATGGTGTAAGCTAGAGTCTATAAAAAGAGAGAGAAGTTTTCATTAATGTGAAATAAGTGATAATGGTCTGTGTTGGACTTTCTTGCTCCTCTGCCCAATTTGATACTTGCCTGTCTGCTCACATCATGAAGCTGCTTCTGCTTTGCCACGAGGTAGCTGCCCTGCAGGCCTTGCAACTGCAGAGCTTCTTTCCTCTAGTCATAGCAGAAAGGATTGTAAACTGCCACTTCCTATTAAATACGAAGAGGGAAGGAAGATGGTAACTAATAATGAAGTTGAGAATATTGACTTGTTTAAATTCACACGACCAAGCTCACTACACTAGTTCCATTATTTCTGAGCAGGGACTAACTAGTTTCACCTTGAGTCATCAGGATGGTGGGCCAGAACAGTTGCCAATATGAGGTCTTCTTTAGGCAGTGCTTCCCAGAGTCATGGCTGTAATGGCAGCTCACCTCTGCTACAATAGCAGGGGTTACCCTTGTCATGATGACTGATTCTTTAAAAGGTGGAATACAAGTCATGTCCTAAAACACTAGTCTGTCTTATGTCTGTTTTCACATGCCCTCAGAATGAACCAAAGAAGCTGAACACTTTGTATTCCCTAGACTCAGTATTTGTTATAATTAATCTTTTTGAAGATTGTTTTCTGATAAGGATTTGTTACTTAACTGGTCCCTTGTCATGAGAGCTTTTCTGCTTACAGTATAATGCCCTATGGCCAGAGCTTATCTGCAGAGCTTATCGAGTGCTTTCCCCAGGGGGTTACCCCTCCCAGTACTGGGTATTCGGAATTGGGTCACATTCTTCCTTTTGGTTGGCAAGTCCCTGCAGAATATGCACTGTGTATCCTCTTCATTCAGGCTGTGAAAACAAATGTCTTCTTCCTTAGCTCATCATGGGGCTCTGAACTCCTGCGCTCTTTGGGGCTGCGGATGAGCTGGATGCAACAACTTGATGACGTCCGGTGGTTGTTCTGGATGGAGTCATGCCGCAGAATAAGATGATGATACCCACGTGTGTACCACCTCACCTCCTCCCCTTTCCTTCTCTAAGACTTCTAAATTTTACAACTGGAGGAAATGGAGTGTATCCTGCCCCTTAAGCCTCTTCACTGGGAGTGAAAAAATGTGTGAGGAGGGCACATGACTTACTAAAGCAGATAGATCTGAGGGGCTCAAGATGGTAATATTTATAATTTTCACACTGGATCCCACAATCAAAGCGTAGTAGGAGTGTAGCAACATACATGATACAGACCTGCCAGTCCAGATACTAAGAGTACTCAAAGCCTAGAGGAAAAAAGAGAAGCACCAATGTAAATGACTTTTCAGGAGTCAACCCTCTTGCAGTTCTTCTTTATTGGGTCTCCAAACACTGAGATGTTCTTATATACAGCTTGATGTTGATGTACAGCTTGATGTACATTGTGGGCATGATTCTTCTTCCTAATGAAGCATTTCAGAAGGGTGCTGAGAGCTGTGCTGCACCACCTTCTGGGTGCTGGTTCCCAGGCTGTGTAGAAGCTAATCATAGCTCATGAAATCTCAGGATGTTCCAATTCTCAGTGAGCCAACTGATGTTGCCTCAGATGGCATGGGAGGGCAGCAGTGGTGATGTTATGGACACAGCAGACTTTTTGGGGATAGTTGCTTGTTTTGTTTGACTGCTGAACAATTCCCATCAACCTACTTATATCCATAATCTGTTATGCCTGTATATACATCTGTAGCCTGCTTAAAACTGGAGAAAGGTTCTTTTCTGTAGTTTCTTGCAGTGGTGTGAATATGCAATTTTACATAAATTTTGAGTGACTTAAAAAGTTTTCAAGACACTAAAACTTATAATATCTGATGTCATCATCTTTTTTTTTTTTTTTTTTTTTTTTTTAATAGAGAAGCTGCTTTCAAAGCTTTAAAAATTGCAGTCTAGGTATGTAGCAGTGCTCCTTGCTGGCTATGCTTATTTTGCAGTTTGTTTTTGTTTCAGCTGCCACCTCTTGGGTGATTCAGCAGTCTGAGAGTGGGTTTCCTGAAGCAGGCATTTCTTTTGTGGATGCTTTTGTTATGCAAGCACAACATTAGCCCTCCTTTTGCAATTCCATTGAAAGCAGCATAATATAACTTAATCATATGGTTCATACAAAAGGGGCTTTGCCGTTGTCTCTCCATGGGGTAGACAGTAAGATAGGTGCTCAACAGCCGCAGCCCTGTGTAAGCAGAGGAGAAAGTAGTCCCAGTGCTCAGAGCAGGGATGGCTGGGGAAGCAGCCACTTTTTTTCTTTGTGTGGCTCCAGGGAACATGGCCTCCTCAGTTTTTCTAAAATGAACAGCACTCATCCACTTAGAGGAACCTACGCCGTTTTTTGTTTTATCTGAGTTACCATTTTAAAGGTGGCATGAAGATCATCACACTAATACGTGAGCTGCTTTGTTGAAACCCTCTGTTCCAGCATTTCATATAAATGAGATTCAAGTGCACTTTATACGCTTTACATGCTTTAAATATTTTGGGTGGGGGCCCTTTTCAGAAGGTCTGTGGGTCAGGAAGTTCTGTCCTTTAGTATTGCCCCTGCTTTGCAGCAGCGGTGACAACGTCTAGATTTTTGTGTGCATTTTCCTGCTCCCCATCCTCACCTAGGCACACAAGTTTTAGCATGCACAGAGATTGTTGTCTGCTGGCAGGGAGTACTGGGTTGCAGATTGAATCACAAATAGCCAATACCTTTTGCTATATTATGTCGTCTTATAATTAAACCTTTTAAGAACACTTCCATTGAGCTTGTGTCAGACATTGTGATATGACAGTACTGGAGCTGCCAAACCCTTCTCTGAAACAAACCTTTCCTCTTAAGAGTCGCAGTGTAGATTCTTTTCACAAAGTCTCTTGCTTGCTCTCAAGATAAGAGGCTGCTCTTTAACTGTGTTACCTTAGGAACCAGCCAGATAAACATCCAATAAAATCTTGTTTTCAGGAGTTTGTTTCTGAATATCAGTACAAAATCTCTAGCTTATTTTCAGTAAGGCTGTTCCCCCTCCTCCCAACATTCACTACGAGACAATAGCATTTCTTCCCAAACAGTGATGGCTGTGTCAGGCGGTTTATTTTTTTTCCTCCCCACAGGAAATACATTGCCTTCATTTTAGCCCTTAGAAGAATTGCATTTCTTCAACATACCTTCTGTAAGTCACGATGCTATATGATAAGACATACAGTACTTTCTAATTTATCATCCTCTTGGTAAACGAAACTTGTGAACCTTTGTAGCAAGGTAACTTGGCTATCACAACAATCTTTTGAAGAATGAAAAATAAGTCCTACAATATGTTGCCTACCCACCACAACACTGTAACTGATTTTCTCTGTTGAGTAAAACCTTCTGTGTTAATAATAAAATCAAGCCATTCCCGAGATAGTCAAGTACTGTAAATAAATAAATAAATTCTAGAAGGTGCTTAATATTTAAACCTGTTAAACGCTTTTTTTTTTTTTTTTTTTTTTTTCCCTTAACACGGTGGAACTATTGCTATTGAAAGACTTTTTCCCTACTGGGTCTTTGATGGTGATCTTGGATCTATAACCGCAAAACAAAACTGGCAGCAATTCAGGAGCAGGCGGTAGGGCTTCTGCGCCAGCGGAAAGGTACCTAGGGAGTGGGGAGCAGCGAGGCCAGAGCACCACATACCTGCAGTTCAGAAGGGTTTTCCCACCGGAGCTCTGAGAATCACTCAAAGTTCTTCAAGAATTTGCCAATTTTTACGTAGTTTTATATAATAGTGCCTGGTTGGTGCACTCTTACTAGGTGATAGAGGTGTAGAGTCTGTATAGCATGAGAAATAAGCATGATAGGGAAGATATGGATCTGGATATTGTTCCTTTATCTGCACACCTTTCCTCCCTTTTCTCCCTCTTCCAAGTTTCACAGCGGAACGGACTGTTGCATTCAGAGTGTCTTTCGGAAAGGCGGCTTTCCTGGCTCAGAGGGCATCTTCTGCACCATGTTCTGAGTTCTGTTTTGACAACAGTAGTTCTGTGTCATACAGATGTGCAGTGTTTGTTGTGGTATAGCTGATCATATAAGTTGCAATGACTAATAAATACAATGCATGTTTTAGTGGAATATTTAATCAGTGAAAGTTTTCAGTATTTATTTGTTGAAAGCCAAAAAATCCCAAATCTGAGCTGTACACTAGAGAAGACATTTGGTATAAGAATATTCTTGAACCATGACTGATTTGTTAGCTACATTTCAATATTCTTTTGACATTATATTCAGAATATATACATTTTTCCATTTTCTGTAGCTTTTACAGGTTATAGAAACAGCCTGACACAGTCTTAATATTGGAGTTGATAAAAAAAAAAAAAATAAAAGTACAAGGGAAATTAATCTCTTTAAATCTCAGGACTGTTTTAAGTATTGTAGTTTAATCTATGTAAGCAGGATACGTTTTTAAATTCTTTGTGTGTTTGTTGTTGTTGTTCTTTGTTTTATTTGAAAAAAAGTCTTAGGAAGATTGCTTAATTTAATGAATTAATTTATTGAATTAAAATTAGACGCATACACAATATGTGCAGAATGAGGGAGAAATAGTCTAGTCAAGCATTATACATGCAACTCCAACTTTTTCATCCTCAGTATTCCTTAGTATGTAGGATAGAAAGCAAGCTGGTATTCACATTTTGGGTTTTGTTTTGTTTTGAAGTCAACTTTCATCTGAAAGTTCTTATCTCCTTTAATGATTTTCTTTTGAATAGGAGAAAAGCACAATTTCAAGCAAAAGGAAAGAAAATCCCCAGAAAACAGAAAAACAAAAACATAGGTCCTTAGAAGATGTAAATAATTTTGTACTGAAAGAGTCTAAACTGGCTAGGCAGACCAGATGTCCACCTCTCAAAGTTAAGCACTGAAATATGTTTCTACTCAGCACAAACTCCTTTTCATTCAGTTTGCTGCGTATAACTCTTTCCTTTATTTGGTAAATCTGATAGTTTTAAAAGCAGAACATGTTTTGATAAATCCATTTAGTTATGATTCCAGCACATTTAAGTTTCATTTTATTAGTGAAATTGACTTTAAAATGCTGTTTTTCTACATTTTGGATTCCAGTTTTCATCCAAATGCAGTCTGAAACAAATCCAAAGTAAAAATATTGTCTTGTTAAAAAAGGCATGTACCATTCACCATTTTATTATGTACTAAATTTAAAAATTAAAAGTCAAAAGTCAAAATAAATGTCTGCAGAACTATGTAATGGCTAAAATGATTATAAGATACACTGACTAGCAAAATTCATTTGGAAAAGTTGTGTTTGGAAAAGTTGTTTGTAAACTAAGTGACGTGACGTGAACAAACAATAACAATTCTTTCCTTTAAAAAGTATTTAAACATCCCAGTGCAAGGAAAGATGAAAATCAACTGTATTTATTTCTAGGTTTTGATGGTACTTTGCAGGTTTATAAGCCCAATCTTGGAATAAGTTAAATTGTCTCAGTGGAAAGGTAATACTTCAGACTGATGATTCATCTTTGAAGAGTTTTAATTCTGTTTCTGCTTGGTAACTGCTCGAAGCTCAGCTCTTTATTCCAAGATGGCTTGACGTTAGTGTTTGAATTATTTGCTGTTTTGCCTGTGCAGTGAAAGCAAGCCTTCAAGTGTTGGGACATTTTAATTCTTTAAGGTGTAGGATTAGGAATATTGCTGGTATTGGTAAGGACTTTGTGTACATTTTTTAATAATTGATGAAAGATTTACCTCTGGATGCTATATATCCTTCTCTGGCTGCTATATATTCTTTTCTTGTAGCAGCTACATGTTGACACATGAATTTAATATGCATTTAATTGGTGTGTTCATGAGGGCAACCACTGAGGCAATATCTGCACAGTATGTGAATCAGGTCTCGCTCCAGACCCAGTGCCGTGATCCTGATGTAGTAATAGCTTCAACCTCTTTTGAAATCCTCCTGGCTTACATACCTTAGTACAGCAGCGAGAAGATTTTTAAATAGACTCATCAAAACTTGTAAAAGCAAACTGGCAGCTCAAATAATAGCCTGCGAGGTACAGTTTCATTGTATCTGTCTTTATTAGATAAGGAATGTGGAATTTTGCCTTTTTGTAAGTTGTGTTATACATTTCAGATAAGTAGGCTTACATCCTAAGCCTAGGATGTAAGGCATGTAGGAGAAGCACTCACAAGAAGGAAATGCAGAAGCATATGATGGCCATGTCTAGAAAATCAGCCTAACAATGCACTTGCTTTTTAGTTTAAGGGTCTAACCAGTTATAAGCATTTGCACATTTGAGTGTATAATGGAAGTTTATTTACCCTGCTAATTCTGTCTTAAAAATATTTCCCCTTAGCCCTGGTCAAAGTCGCTCCTCAATGGTCTCATGGATGAATACTCCATCTCCTAGCACAGCTGCTACAAATACTGCACCTTCTTTCTCCATCCTTAACCCTGCCACAGCGAGTGACAGAGCAATGGAAAGGTATGATAAGCACTTCAACTTCTACTCGTTCTTTGTTTGACTTCTGTTTTTTTCCCTGAGTTTCTTAATAGCTAAGATTAGCTAAGAAATAGTATATTCTGCAATATGTAAATTATTATCTCAACTCCAGAAATGCAACCTCTTTGCAATTTCTGAGCTACAAAATAACGGGGCTCATTTTTTATTTTATCAGCATCTTAGTAGGCACCCAGATTGAGTCAGTGGCTTGTTGGTTGGTAGAAGCAATGCAGACTTTGTTTTGGTTCTCTACTGCAGTGATTTTCATTATTTGCTATATTGCATATAACAACTTTTAAAATAGTTTATTTCTTTTTCTTAGTTGTCCATTGCAAATTCAAGTTTCTCATCCTAGCCTTTTTGCCTCTGAAATACTTTCCTGTGACTTTACCTCTATCTGTGCTTTCATTATTTTCTTTCACTTTTTAAGCCTGCTTTTCTTCTGTTCTGCTGTTCCTGCTTCACTCCATGTTTTTGTTCTGCATTTTGAAGTGTCTTCACTTTTTCTTCCTTTGGAGATCTTCATCATCTTAGCTATTTCCTATAACATATAATATTTGCTTTGAAAAATAAAGTTGTTGGGTATATTTATAAATCCTTCCCAACACTTAATGAGAAATGGAATTTTGGTACTACCAGTCACATTCTGTACTAGAACTATATTGTCTGTTTGACTGTAAGGTCCTTGGGGCAGGGAAAATCTTTCCCAATATTTTATGTGTAATTCTTGTTGCCAAGACTCAACAAAAGACAAATTAATGGTGTGGGAGCTTTGTCTAAACAAAGCATCATAGGACAGCAGCAGACTGTCAGTTTGCAAAGACACGATTAAGTAGGATGTGCCAAAAATATTTATATATATCCCAAGATTTCTGCTTATTGTACTTGAAGAGGTGAGTACTTTGGACAAATTTACACTTGTAGTTTATTACTGCGCATCTTAAGCACACCTTGAAAAGACTACCTAAGGTTTTATAAACCTTGCTGTGTTTAGGACAAAATATCATCTTCGGAGCTCCGGTGATGTTGTATTGGAAACAAATATAAAACTAATTCAAAAGGGAATTCTCTAAAGTGATAGTGGAAACCTCAATTACAAAACTCATGAAGAAATATTTTGCAAAATATAATGAGTCTATAAATCAAATGTAGTAGACTTTGTCTGATTTCATTGGCAAATTGGCAATATTTTAATTGTAGTTGAAAGTTAAGTTTATTGTAAAATCATTTGGGCATAAGTTTGGGAATATGCTACTCAGAAATGCCAACAGCAAGCTGTGAAGCGTCAGCTTTTTGTTCGTGTGCATGAATTAGAAGCCTGTAATAATGTCTATGAGACTGTGTTTAAAGTTTTAAAATAATCTCCAAATGGGGTTGAAAGTAGAAAGGCGTCTTCATTAGTAGTTGAAAGTAACAGTATTTCATTATTTCATTTTTCAGTGTTGTCTGCCGAAAAGCAGTAGCAGTTTATCCATGTGAAGCAGAACATAGCTCTGAACTATCATTTCAGTTAGGAGCAATTTTTGAAGATGGTAAGTACTGCTTGTATAAATATAAAGCAATGAAAACAAACGGAGAAAACTCCTAAAATGGCTTCAGATAAAAATACAAGCCTAACTGCTATTCTGCCAAGATTGCTGACGGCAAATAGTCTGTGACGTAGATGGTTTCTGGTACCTAGATATAGAAGCTGCTTACTGTATATTAAGGCACCATGAGACGACGTCCTTGATTCAGATATGTAGACACTTTCAAATGGTCTGATTTTTCAAGAGTGCTTAAATATGTATTGCAGTACAAAAAGGCGGGTTTTGGCAATAGAGATGTCTTGGCCTATGAAACTAATTTTTAATGTGATCTGTCTGTGTAAAATTCCATGTGGGCTTTAATTTAAAGAAAAATGAAGTCCTGTTTAAGGACTTCCAGGTGAGCAGAATTTCAGGTAGACAGGTTAATAGGTGACAAGAGAAAAGAGAGCATTTGTTCCTCTAATCAAGGGTGCCTTAATGTATCCAGGTACTTGTAGGAAGGGGAATATTTATTAAGGTGCAAAAATGAGAATAGAAATCATAGCAGGAGCACTCCTAAGACAATTATTTGTTACGAGGCCTTGATAAAAATTATATACAATTAAAAAAAAAATCAGAATACACTTAATTTCAGACAAGTCCTCACCCAAGCTTTGTGCAGACTGAGGGATTCCAAGTGATCTGGGAATAACATCTTCAAGAATCTTGTGAGCACTGAGACCTGTATTTTAGTTCTGCTGTCTCTCTAGTGATAGGGGAGCACTAAGGGACATTCTGCTCTCTATATAAAATCTGGAAATTCTGCAGCAATGCCTGTTTCTTCTCATCCATTGCCAACTGCTCAGCTTGTTACCAGGTCAGAAATCTGGTACGTGTTTTCCAAGAGGAGAGTGCTATTTGATTCTGCATGACCAAACTTATTTACAGTATGCACTGCAAAGTCACTCAGATACCACATGAGAGAATCTTTATTTCTATGTCCCATAGAGGAGGAGTATCACAGATTCTCAGCTTGCATCCAGAATAAAAACAAAAACAACAAAAAAAAACAGTCTAAAGTAGCTATAAAAAAAACAACCTGCAGGCATTTAAAAAAGACTAGCTAAATATGTTTTATATTTCCACAAATGCACCCTGGATCAAACGTGTGTGTGGGAAAGTTTCTCATTAAAAAAAAATAAACTTTTCATCCTCCCCCCCCAGCCCCCAACCAAATGTTCCTAATTTTTAACAAGCTGAAACAAGTGGGGATCTCACAGAATCTTTTTTTTTGCAACATGCAAAGATCATGCAGACGTGCACATCCCTTTCCCCTTCTTTGTGATACTTAATTTAAAACAGAGCTATCGTATATTCTACAGCAGAAATGTGATTGTGTCTCTGCCTCCTCCCAGAGAGATAAGCAGCGAGTCTGCAGTCCTGCCTTTTCTGCAGTCTGAGGTGATCTGAGGTCCCCAGTGGGTTCTTCCCTACCCTCACCCACTTACAAAATCTTGCTTGGTGTTTCCTGTCAGAGAACTGCCTGGCAGGCAAATCACGTCTGAATCAAGTTAGGTGGGAAACCTTTTAAAGATAAATCAGCTAAGTGATTACTCTTTTTAAAGTCTCTAACAGCAGTTATTTTAATTTAAGTTTTTTAAAACATGACTGATAGGGATCTTCAGCAGACAGAGAATTGTGCAGAGGAAAAATGTGGTGCAGGGAGATAGATGGGGGGTGCAAGAAAGGCTTTTTTAATGCAGCGCTCCATGTGCTGCCCTCCTGGTGCTTTGGCACTGGAGAAGGAGGAGCTGTTTATCTGTTGTGCATTTGTGACAGCAATGCTGGTATTCTTTTCTTGTGTCAAGGGATGCTAGAAGTTATGGCAAAGCTACTATAGTTTAGGTACCTTATAGCCTCAATAGGGCCTGTCAGCTAGAGGGTTAGATTGTGTAAGAGCAAGTACCAAATTCACGTTCTTAACTGCGTGGGCAGTAATGTCTTAACTGTGAGACTGTTCTTCTGTGTCATCCTTACAAGTAAATGTGGAAGCTTAGGAAAAGATTATATGGATTACATTTTGAAAACCTAATGGCAGATCTCCAATGAGGGAATCACATTTTCTTAAATATATTTGTGGTTTATCCCATTGTATCCTGGTTGCTGTATAAGCCTTGTCCATCCATATCCTGCAGAACTCTCCACCTCAGGTGCAAGGTGGGCTGTGGATTAAGAGGCAAAAGGAGGACATGCAAGTAATAAGGCAGTAGCTGGGCATGCACGATAAATTAGTGTTCATTCCATAACGATTCCTGGTGGGTGATATCGTGGATAGGCTCTGCTGGTGAGGAAACGGCTCGTCATCAAAAGCCAAGGCAGTCCTGGCACCGCAGGCGCCGTCGCAGAGGCCTTGCTCTCCTGCTGCGCTCGGCACCCTGTGGCTGTGCTGGAATCAGATTCCTGTGAATCAATCCAGGTTCTTTACTTACTCAATTTAAATTCCCATATGCCCTGATAAAGTCCCCAAATGAAGAATTAAAGTAATAATACATCAATTCTGCTGCTCTACCAATAACCTTAACTATCAAAGTGACAACGCATCAATCAAGTTGACATACAGCTAGTATCAACCATTAAAGTAACTGTTAAATTAATGTCTGCTAAGAAGTGCTGCTTCCATTAGGGAAGGTTTTACCCATCTCTCCCCACCCTGCCTGTCTCCCTTTTCTAATCCTGTCTCTCACCTTTCACTGTTCCCTTGCTGTGTTTTTTTTTTTTTTTCTCCTTCCTTTTCACTCTCTGTTCTTCTGCTTTGTTTCCTTTTCTTTTTCTTTTCCCTTTCCTGTTCATCTACTGCTCTGTCTCTCTTGATTCATGGCTGTTGATTGTGGTAGTTCTCTCCTATCCTTATTATCTTGGATGAATCTTCTGTTCTTCTGGCCTGAGACAGGATAATGGCATTTAGTGAAGTATGGTCTTGCAGCTGTCACGGCTGCTAAATGTAATACTGGTAGAAGGAGGTAAAAGTTTAACCTTTAGTCATGTCTTCATTTCCCTTATCTAAAGGACGAAAAATATGTGTGTCTTCAACTGATGAGGTTAGATTTACTAAGACTTAGATTAGGTTTTATATACCTTACTAGGAATCGGAGCACTTGCCTATTCAGGTGTTTTCAGTGTTGCCTGTCCATTGTGCTACCCCAAGTCCCACAGTCTTGCCACTGAAGTGTCACAGTCTGTAAATGCTGAGGCACCAGCTGGTAAGTTATAAAGAAAAAGAAGGTTTTCCATTTAATTAAATTGTGCAAGAAAATGAATAATGCAATCTGAACGCTATCCACCAAATTTTTTTATCGTCATTCAATTTACCTTAGACTGTGCCAGTGTTTTTATTTCCCAGTTGCTACGGGCAATGTTATTGACAGCACATAACAATATCATTCAGGTGGTTCGAGGCAAAGCTTGAGGATTTTGCAGCTGGATAAGGGCACATGTGGGAAGAAGAAGA
>VWPW01017596.1:18168-29647 GCA_013389825.1 Crypturellus undulatus | reverse complement strand
GGGCGAGGGACCCCGCGGGGGAGGGCTGGGGTCCGCCGGGAGGCCGCAGGGGCGGCGGCCGCCACCCCCTCGCGCCCGGGCCTGTCTGCGGGCCGGGCCTGCGAGTGCGGCGGGGAGTGGAACGCCTCCCACGTTAAAATAACAACAATAAATCACGTTCAGGAGGAGTGTGCGTCTGCTTCCCGAGCTAACTTCCCTCCAGTTTGCCAACACTTCTGTGTAAAAGAGCCCCACAGGCGGTCCTGACCGCTCTGTTCCTATCAGCTGTGTAACCCAAACAAACAGACATGCCGGAGCGCGCGCCCGTTCACGCGAGCCGCGCTGTCCCCTCAGTTCGGCAGCTTCATCGACGACCTGCGGCTCTACGTGCGGGGCGGCAGCGGCGGCATGGGCTACCCGCGCCTCGGCGGCGAGGGCGGCCGCGGCGGCGACGTGTGGCTCGTGGCGCGGGAGCGCACCACGCTCCGGAGCATCAAGGAGCGCCATCCCCGCAAGCGCTTCGTCGCGGGCAACGGCGCCAACAGCAGGTGAGGACGCGCTCGGCGGGGGCCCCCGGGCGCCGCTCTGCCAGCGAGCGAGGTGCCGCCCACGTCACTGAGCCCGGCTTAACTTCTCCCAGTGTCCGAGCGCTCAAAGGTGAAAAAGGAAAAGACTGCGAAGTCCATGTGCCCCTGGGGATTTCAATCCTCTGTGAAGACGGAAAGCAGATCGGTAAGAACTTCTGGGTTCTTTCGGTAGGTGCTGTTGAATTTGTTGACGACATCTAGCAAACTTCTGACGCTTCTGAAACAGTGTCTTATAATTACAAATGTCCCCAAATATATATATTTCTTTTTGCTTTTCTTGGGCAAACAAATACTGACAAAAATTACACTGCAGCGGTTGTTGAAAAAGCAGGTTCCTCTCTGAGAAACTAGGGACAATTAGTTTGCATTGCTATATTCAGCAGAAAGAAAATTTCTTTAGCAGCAAGCGTGAAAGGTTGGAAGTTGTACTGAGTCCCCATTAATGACCCTGCATAGATCAGGTGTCCATAAACGGAGCCAAGTGACCCTCTAGCTTTACTGAAATAAAAAACTGCTTAAAAAAGATGAAGACCTTTTTGGTATGTCAGCATTTCAGGTTATTTAAAATGTTTATAATCTTTTTTTTAAGTGTTCGGTGTTAACTTGGACGATCTCTTTGAAAGTAGGGACCTTGAAATACCTCTCTGTAGTTTTTTTGCAGTTTCTCAGTGTTTCTACTCTCACACTACTCACAGTTCCAACTGAAGTCACAAGTGCCTCTAGATGCTTAGCTAATGGCAAAATATGTTATAAGCATGTAGGTAAAGTAGATATCATATTATATAAACAAATACGGTGTTTTATTTTTGAATCAAAACCGCTGTCAACAAGTATTGATCAATACCTGCACACAAGTATTTGGATGTATATTTGATTTTATTTGTTTTGAAGCAAAGAAAGGAAACCTGTTAACCCATCAGTGCACATGTCTTTCAGGGAATCTTAATGAGAATTCTCCCTTCAATAAGGGAGACACATTTAAGTGGGAAAATCGGTACTAAATTATTGTGGAGAATCACTTTTTCATTAGTGAATTTTTTTTCAGGAGAGCTTAATACAGCAGGAGAGAGATGCTTAGTAGCTCGTGGAGGTCTCGGAGGCTCTTTGGTCACAAACTTCCTACCCTGCAAGGGTCAGAAGCAAATTGTTCATCTTGATTTGAAACTTATAGCAGATGTTGGCTTAGTTGGGTAAGTACTGTAACTGCATATTGAAGTTTGAGAATCAAGATGTCTGAAAATGAAGTAGAAAATTTCAAACAAGGTTGCTAAGGAATTCTACAGTTTGGGGAATGAGTGTCAGTGTAGGTTTTCCTTGCTGCTTAAATTACGTGCAGCTTACAAAAATCAAGTACCATTTAAGCACCATTAAAATTGATTCAAATCAGTATTAAAATATGACACGTATTGGTTACAGTTTTGTGGATTTGTTTGGTTTCTTGCATCAGGGTCATTAAATAAAATTATTGAGTTTAGCAGTTGAAGTGATTATCATAATGTTTAGCTAGTATTTATGAAGTAAGTAGGAGGTGCAAAATAAAGTCAAGATGCTCTCCATATTGCAGCTCCCACTTTATGCTACTGGCACAAGTGGATCCTTTTAGTAATGCTGTTCATGAAAATTTCAAAGGACATGTAGTCTGCCTTCCCAAATGAACAGGATGGAACATTGGAAGGAAGTAATTACAAACTAGAACTCAGTAAATTTCATTAACTTTGCTTTGGTGCTTTTCAGTTCAGCGAAACAGATTTTTTTTTTTGAGAAAGCTTTTAACTAAAACTGTAAAAGTTTCGGTTTATATCTATTATTGTGTTTTTCCCCTCTGTTCTCTATTTATAAAAACTCTGAAAAGCATAAAACGAGAAAAGCTATTCTAGAAGGAAAAAAAATCTTACTGGTATATATTTGTATTAGTATTATAGCCTTAAAGCACGGAGACTTGAAGACGGCATGGTTTGCTAGCTAAAAGTTTCTTATTTCCTTATTAGGAATAGATTAACAGCTCTGTATATCTGTTAATAGATTAACAGATATGAATCTGTCTCAGATTCGTATGAAATTCTGTGATTTTCAAAACGTCTTTAGTATTTTATATGCAAAATTTTTCTACCTTTGAAGTTTCTGAAAAATACTGGAGCTTTATGACACTATTATAAACTAATGACTATATGAAAGTATTATGAGTGCCTCTTTAATCCTGTAGTTAGGTTTGTATTTTAGCTGACATTTTCTTTGTAAAAAGCATAGAAAAAGTCATTGTCAGTTAATTGGAGGAGAATCTTATTTTCCTTTGGAGAATATGAATCAATCTGTGATACTTTGTTGTTGTACTTTGATCTCTTTGCGTTTGTTTTTATTATTTCAAAAGATTTACAAGTGCTCTGTTATTAGGTAAGGCTTAAAAAAAAACATGTAGGCTTGAGAAAGGGTCATCAGGTTTGGGTACAGGTTGTGATGCATAGTATAGGTTGCAATTTAAACTTCAAAGAGTATATTGTGCCTTATTGGGAGCAAAAGGCTTGTCTGAGGATATGACAAGAGTAACCTTTCAAAATGCCTTTAAAGGCACCTTTCAAAATCAGAGGGCATTAAAATTACCCTCAGTATTTTTTCTGCTATAAAAGTCATTAGGTCTCTCTCTTGATGAAAAGTAAAGCCCCTTAATGTAAGATTGATCTTGTTTTTTTCATTAGCTCATGTTCTCATTAGCTGTTCTATTAACAGGTTGTTTCTAATATATATATATTGAAAAGCAGAGCATTAGCCTGCCCCCCCCGCCCCCGAAAAAGTCTCCATGGAACTCAGCCCATAGCAATGAGGTTGAATAAAGTATAATTGATAACAAGATACACAGATATCGCATAATTATTTATTTACCACATCAATGCTAACTTTCCTTCTAGGTTTCCAAATGCAGGAAAGTCATCTCTGCTAAGTAAGATCTCTCATGCCAAACCTCAGATTGCAGATTATGCATGTAAGTTTATATTCTTATTGCTGTAGCATTTCATAAGAATAAAAAGTCTTTTCTATGTCTTGGTTTGCAGGTTTATAATAGAGAACTGGAAATAACCATATTATGTGCTAAAATGTTATACAGATTTTTAAATTCTGGAAATACTTAGATAACTTGCTGTTTCAGTACCATTTTTTTCCTCTCTCCCCTTCTATAGTTACAACAATAAAGCCTGAACTGGGAAAGATCATGTATGCAGATTATAAGCAGGTTGGTATGAATGTTCACTCTTGTTCATTGTAAGTGTATATAATGGCATGTTATGTTGTTTAACACCCTTTCAGAAAGAAAAAGTAAAATTCCTACTTTTATTTTTTTCTGATATGTGTATATTGTATGTACATATATAATACACGTTTTTCTTTTTCCTTTTTTTAACTGAAAAAAAAATGGTACAAAGTGAGAGTGATTTCCTGAACAGCCAGGAGAGTACAGTACCTGGATCCAGGTCCATGTGCTATAGGCTGTAACTCAGGAAGGCTGGTGGTAGTTACTGCCCCACCACCTTATTTTTTGTCAACTCAGCTCTAACAAGGTTCTTCTGGTAAAAGCAGAAAATAGTTCTGTGGTGCGTGGAACCCTTTTGGCAGTATGCACTGGAGTGGGGAGGAGAATTTGCTTAACCCAAAGTGAGACTGTGGCAGTTTTCTTGCAAGTAGATTTTGGTGCAGAATTGGGCCCCAGGTTTGTATAAAGCTACCGCAAACATCTTGAGTCTTCAAGCTTCTTTGACGTATTTTTGTTTTGTTTTGTGTTTTTTAAAGTATGTGTGAGCTCATCGCTTCCAAGATAAAAGGTGAATGCATAAAAGGGTTGCAGATGAGTTAACAAAAAGCATACTTCAGATATAAAAGGCAAGAAACTCCTTTCCTCTTCAGAATGAGTAATCTTAGGGAATTCAGTAGCTAGTTCTTGAAATCTGCATTTATTCAAATTAGGCAAAGAATCAATACTATTATTTCTTTGTATCAAGCTTCCCTTTCCCCATATTCTCTGCAAAAGATGCTTTAGGTCACAGTTAAAGGGTCAGAGAACTTAAAATGCAGAATTTGGTATCTAATACTTAAATCATCAGTTTTCTTACTACATGTCTTTTGAGTATATTTAAATAGAATTAGATGATACAAATATGAAACATAATACTCTGGTATTCTAAACATTCTAAACCAGACAATTACAGGTGAAAATTAAGTCCCATCTTATTTTACAGAGCAGAGGATTATGAGAGTGTGTAGCACATTGCAGTTTCATGAGAATTCACTTTTTTTCCCTGGTAAATAACACTTAGGTGTATACACGTATCTTTTGTTTCATTTTAGCAAGATTTGTAACCAAGATTTGTCTACGATGATATGTTAAAATATTATCTCATTACACACGTGCTTTAAATTCTGATTTACAGACATCAGAAAAATACTGAGCAAGTAGAGAAATGCAGAATCCCAGAGAAGTTTTTTTTTAAAGGAGATTTGAAAATTTCAAGAGACTTATTTAGTTGATTTTCTTAGCTATTATTTGATCTTAAAGAATAATCTCAGTTTTCTTGGCTGCACTTTGTTTACTAAGCACTAAGATGAATAAAATAGCAATTGAATCCTTTGAAACAGTTGTAATATTGTTCAAAGTATTTTAACAGAATTGTATAATAAAGGAGGTATGTCTTTTTTTAAGCATCTAAGGGAAAAAATTCATAACCCATTTTATTCCCAAGTAAAGAGTAACTTATTCTAGAAAACTGTACTGCAAATAACAAGTTTGTTTATAGCCTTTGGAAAAGTCCCTGCAGGGAATCAAAAACTGTTGCCTGTGCTGGTGGAATAGGTTACTCCTGTAGAAAAACTGCTCTCGCTCTGGCTTTCCTTTCCACAGTCTGTTGCCATTTGAGTCTGGTACTTGGTTCAGGGAGGAATTTGAGATACAAAGACACTAAGTAGAGGATCCAAATAGAGGTTTGAGCTCGGATCTTAGATTAGATCTTCCACTGGATTGTAGAAACTTGCAGAACCTTTTCTTTCTTCTACCAAAATATGTGAACAATGTGCTGCCTTTGAGAATCTGAGTTTATTTATAAGCTCTGTAAAAAACATATTTGTTCTTTGAAAGACTGCTAAAGGTGGTGGTGGTTTTATACACCACCCAAACACATCACACCTGCAGGTGGCTGCTCCTGTTCTAACTCTCTAGCTTGTTTCTCGTTGCAAGTCTGTGATTCGCCCACTGGAATCTCAAGTCTGCATAGTCAAAAATTCAGAGGCAAAGCTTGAAATACATAAGAAAAGCATAATGTTCACAAGGTAGTGAGCAGTATGGCAGGTGAGTGGGAGTGAAACTCGCCAGCAAGAGGGGAAGCATTGGTCTACCAGAAGGCTCCATCCTACAGTAGATAGCAAAATGGAAATTTATTGTGTGCCGGCTTTCGGCCCAGCTTTGAAGCTTTTCTTTGTTTCCTTGTGATAGCTTTTTTCGAGTTACTGAACAGAGTTTGAGATTATTATGTTGTTGTTCTTCTACCTGTCTTAAGTCTCCCTCACTGCTGTGGACAGCCATTCCAGTCAGCAGAGAAAATGGCAGATCTCTGTCTGTTTTGACAGTCCCTGCTGGTCTCTGGTTGACAGCTGGTGTACCACTCAATGTAATTGCAGTTTAAGAGGAGAAGAGAAAGTCCTGGAGTTGCTTGTGTTTAGGGGAGCAATGTTACATGGATTTGCATTTGGTAAAATGAATCTCTGTAGCTACAAAGATCAGACTTCCATTTTTTTTCCTGTGACATTTTGATTTCTATATGACTTGGTACCCTAATCTGCCTGTTCTCCAGAATCTGTTTTATTCTCAGGTATCAAGTAACTTTTTGAAGATCTTTGCTGAGGTATTATTATCGTTTATTTGCTAGTTGACAAATGGCTATAAATGAATAGATGAAGATGAGGATTGCAGTTTCTATGTAATAGTAGCATTTCCTTTACACTTGATAATAGAGTTTAAATGTGTTGAAACGGCCAATGCAGGCTCCTGGAAAACTGCCCCCTCTGCTATTCCAAGGAAGATGTATCTGTAAAAGAAGTCTCAAAATAGGTGTATTTCTAACACTTCTGAGTTCATTTGTCTGTATAAAATCATGGTATATATTGATAGTCCAAGCCCACCATTTTTGCCTAATTTTGCTTTTATTTGAAAATTCTCTTTTCTTAGATCTCAGTAGCTGATCTCCCAGGACTGATTGAAGGTGCACATGCAAACAGAGGAATGGGCCACAAATTTCTCAAACATATAGAAAGAACGAAACAGCTTCTCTTGGTTGTAAGTAAAATAAAATTTAGAGTGTAGTGTAGTCAAAGGCAGTACATTAAATACGTTTTAATTGAAGTGTATTTGGAAAAGCACGTTTGCAATTGCGGGTTCCAAGATAAGCAAATGTAGCTACAGTGTTGTTTTTAGAATGGAAAGCTCAAATAATTTGATGATAAATTCAGTCCTTAAATAGAATTTATTTTCAAGTTTGCCAAGTAATTTACATCTGGGAAGTGTTCCAAGCATAGATAAAGCTTTTTTTTTTTTTTTTTTTCAGTTAGATACCCTTACGAAAGAGGTTTAAAAGCCAACACCTTAAGGAACATGCTGCCAAAACTAATCACTTTTTGTCGACAGCATGTGTGATTTCTATTTTGGTGTATAGATGCTTTGTTGTTTGCCTAGGAATTAGGGCGTGCTCCTGGACATTTTATTGCAGAGTACTTGATATAGAGTACCCTGATACTGTGACATAAACTGCAGAGCTTGTTGTATAATTTTTTCAGGTTGATGTATCTGGGTTTCAGCTGTCTATCAAGACTCGTTTCAGAACAGCCTTTGAAACTATACTGCTTCTAACAAAGGTACTTCTCATCTTCCTCATTGTTGATTGTAGTTCTTGAGCCTAAAGAAGCAATTATACTGGTTTGATTAAGAAGTTTCAAATCTTAATGTGATTGCTGGATATATGAGGCCAGTTAACAAATTCAAAATTACCGGGAATGATGAAACTTTTATCTTATTGCTCCTGTTGGAACTGTTCCACTTTTATATAAACTGCAGCATCTGAAAGAAAATGCTTCTTACAGTCAAGCTAAGGTAAAAAAAAAAAAAAAACCCATACCTTTTCACTGCAATTTGGTAATCTTTTAGAAAGTAGAAATTGTGTGGATATAGTTAAATCCCTGCCTTGATGTCCTTATTGCATATACTAAGAGAGATGCATATACTAAGAGAGATCAAGGCACAGATAGGCTGTCAGACACAAGGTTTGCAAACTTTATTTCCTTCTTTTGTCATTAAAACAATTTGTTTAATAAATCTTCTTTTTTTTCTTCTGACTTCACGTAATGAATCTTCCCTTATGTATTTATGTTTAGCTGCTTCATGCTAGTGCTTTTATGCCCCATATAAAGCATTGTCCATGAAAATGCTTAAGAACTGGAAACTGTCCAAAGGCTTTGCTAGTAAGTCTGAACTTCTTCTGAACAAATTGATTTTGTATATGAACTTCTATAAATATCAGGAAAATAAATGAATAAAAGTGTCATCCTTTTGTAGGAGGATGTTTCAGAACTGTCCAGACTACTTACCTGAAACATCTGTATTTGAGAAGGCCATCACTGAATGTTTGTTAGAAGTGTTTTCCTCTGACAAATAACTTGCATACGCCAACTCTGAGCACCTCAGTGCACCTCACAGGTGCTTAACCATGAGGACTGTTTAGACAAACAATTATGAGACGAGGTGTAAAATTGAAGTAGTATTTGTTGTTTAACTTGGTATTTGTACCAAGTCAAATTCGCTTGTCTTTTAAGGAACTGGAACTGTACAAAGAAGAGCTTCTGAGAAAGCCTGCACTTCTTGCCATTAATAAAATGGATTTACCTGGCTCAAAGGATAACTTGAGTGAACTTATGAAACAACTACAGAATCCGCAAGGTAACTTGGACAAAAGCAATAATACATTTTCATGAGGGATACTTTTGGGAGCATTAGCAAGGAGATATTTGAGTTAAATTCAGGTTAACTATTATATTTATTATTTGAATGTACTCTTTAAAGGCAGTTCTTGCATTTAGACATCTATTTATTTAGTCCCTCTTTAATGTTAGTTTTGCTGTTGGGGATGTATTTGGAAAAAAAAAAAGCCTTTCTGAGCTAAGAAGATATGGGAGTCCAGGTACCTCAGATGACAATAACCTTTGATGGTTCCCTTACAGGCACTGAAGTATATAAAAATCTATCATGTGACGACTGATCTAAGCACACAAAAAATTTGACGCAGCCTCATGTAGGTTTACTGTGTTTTAGTTTTGTCAATATACTGAGGTGAAGTTCTTCCTACTTCTTGGAGCAGTGCGTAAAAACGCTGTGTCCCCCATATACTACAGCCTGAAAGAAGGGTGTAAGAACATTATGATGCAACTGCTATATTAGTACCTGTCTTAAGAGACTTTTTTTAGCCATTTTTAAGAAAAAATAGTATTTTTATTGTATATTAATTCCAGAAATGTTTATTATTGTCATTTATTTATTTATTAAAATTTATTTTCCAAGTGAAATGCAATTTTATGGATTTTACAGTGATACACTGTTTGGGCTTTTTACTAACTCTTTCAGTATGCTGTTTCAGACTTCTTACATTTACTATCGGACGAAATGATTCCTGAGAGTACAATGAAGTTCAAAGATATAATTCCTGTATCAACATGTACTGGTGAAGGAATTGAGGAACTGAAAACATGTATAAGAAAATCGCTAGATGAAGAAGCAGAGAAGGAGAATGAAGACCATCAGAAAAAGAAACTACTACTTTTACAAACTTCAGGAGAAAAACTAATGAATAGTTAGCTAGCATCCTTATGCATTTAGTGTTTACAGACGTTTGAGTGGATAATGTATTTATATTTTACCATAAATACAACTACTTGCCATGAAACAGGCCTTGATTTTGTTTCCTTCTGACCTGAGACCACTGTTGTTTGAACCTTGTTCAATTTTAAGACAAAGCTAAAATGTTAGTAGGTATACAAGAAATGGACAATGCAAGACAACTTTTGCTCTCTGAAATATGAACAATGTAACTCAAGAATATGGGGATTTTTCTGAGGAAAAAATAATAGTTATAAAAATATTTTTCCTTTTTCTTGAGCATTTCATATGTTGCTTTAGAACTTATTTACCCAGACTCTTAAATAAAGATTATTTGAAATTCAAATTTAATTTGACAATTATAAAGTACTATTAAATTATAAAAGGTCCATAGTAGAAAATTATGCACGTTTGTTAGAGAGACTGCTGTAGGACTTACATACAAGTTTTAGTGTCATACACAAATGAGAAGAACAAATGTTTGAAACTATAGCCTGATTGGCTTTATTTCAGCCGTAGAAATGCTGAAAGAGCTTCAGGAATAGGAGGAGGAGGTTGGTTGTGCTCCTGGCATGACCTGGTAGAGCAAAGATCCGATGCAGCTGCAGCGGTATCGTACACGTGCTTGTCTGTAGGCTTCCCTGTGAAGTAACGTTCTCAGCTTGCATAGAGAAAGTGCTAAAATAGGAATAAATACCAAGGTATAGTAAACAAGGAAATTAACCTGTTTTTTGAGTGGAAAAGGCTGAAAACAGATTGCCTTTTTATTTATTTTAAAATGAAGATTTTTACACTGGTAGGTGGCCATAGCGCAAAGGATAGCTGTTTTATATAGAGTTCTACAGTGAACTGAAGTAATTAAAAAAAAAAGAAAAAAAAAGGCAAGTGGCAGCTGAAGGTACTGCAAGTTGTGCTGAAACAAAGGCAAATTACGGAAAAGCTGTACATCTGTAATGCTTGGGAAGGAAGGCTAAGGGGAAAAGAGGCTGATGGAGAATCAAGGGTAGGTCATGCTTGTGTTATCTTTTAAAAGTGTGCAGAAGTGGCCTAAAAATTACTTTTCTATTTGCCATTAATAAATTCAAATACTACAAGTATTTGCTATTCTATAGGAAGAAAAAAAATCTTGAAATGCCTAAAGCCTATATAGTTACAAGAAGCATTCTGCCTAGCAGCTTTGAGATAACATCCACCTTGAGATAATGAAAACAGCTGAGTTTAATGTATACAGATAAAAAGCTCTTGTGGGCTTAAAACCTGTTGCATCCAACGTAACTTTGTGTTCTTCTGTTTTTCCTGTCACTGCTGGTGCATTTTCAGCAGAGCCGGGGCTGCAGTGTCGGAGACCTTCACAGGGGAAAACAGCCGCTTTCTCGGAGTGCTGTCTGCACAAGCCACGCAGCACTTCGGCTGTCACACCGCACGAATGAAGCTTGTTTCAAGCTAGAGGTTGGCCAGCGTTACTGGAGGGCGAGTTGTCTGGCCTTAGTTAGAATAAAAGCTGCAAACTCTGGTCACCGACGTGCAAGCCCCAGCAGAACGTTCCTGGGTGTAGGGGTAAGCCCCTTCTGGAGTCACAACATTTTCACTGACCCCGAACTGGGTGTTTGATGGAAGCGGGGATGTGAAGGAGATCACCTACATGAGAGTTAAAATAAGAGCAGCGGGAGGAGGAGAGGCTCTCTCAGCGCACTCAGGTGACTTGCTCCAAAGCTGCATTCCGAGCTCACGGAAAAGCCTAAGGAGGGGGGTTTTGTAGTGCCCGGAGAGCAGCACCGGGGCAAAATTTCGAAGCGCGCGAGGGGTTTTACTTCAAAGGAGTTAATTTTCAATAAAAGATTGTTTCAGAGCGAGGAGTTCGTTTTATTTTAAATTACAAGTTCTCCCCGCGCCGTCTTGCTCCCGCCCCCCACCCAGGGGCGGCCGCGGGGCACACTGGGAGCGGCGGCTGCGCAGGCGCGGCGGGGGCGCCGGGCTCCGCTCCCACAACCCCCCGCGCAGGCCGCGGCCGCAG
>VWPW01017596.1:0-18118 GCA_013389825.1 Crypturellus undulatus | reverse complement strand
GGAGCGGAGCCGGGCGCACGGAGCAGGGGAACGGGGCGGCGATGGAGCCGGGCGCCGAAGGAGCCTCGCCACGCGACCCAGCGCCCTGACCCCAGGCGAGTGGCCGCAGCGGCCGCGCGGCTCCGTCCAGGCGGCGGCCGTTGGGGTGGGGGTCCCGCGCGGACGGGGGCGCTCGCGGTGTAGGGGGTTGTTTTCAGCCTCAGCCCTCTCGCCGCTCGACCGCTTCCATCGCCAGCCGCGTTGCCGCTTTCTGCTGGGCGCTACGGGGCCGGAGCGCCGGTTCCGATCCCTGGCGTCGGGGTTTAACTTGTAGCAGGGTTTTGCTACAGCTTGGAGCTGCGAGGTTGGGGGTTCTAGACAAAACGGATAGGCTGGCGTTGCTTAATCTCTGTCTGTTATTTCCTGACATCTTGAAACCAAGGGCAGCTGTTTGTCCCCTATTTGTCGTGGTCACCTATCTGGAATTCCTAAAAACTATTTAACTCATATTGCTGTTGTTGAAAGTGTTTTCCGAAAGTGCTTACTTGTAAATTCCCCTGTTGTGACCTCAGTCCTGCAGAGCTTTGTACAACAGCAGCTATTGCCATATCACAGTTTGACCAGTTCCTGTGTCAGCGGTGTGGATCTGTAAATTGGAAGCTATGATAAAATCTGTTCCTGAAGCAGGACCTTTAATTAGCACAGATGGGATGCAGGAGAGCAGCTCAGGTGAGACACCTCTCCTGGCCAGGGGGCACCTGTTTCCCTTGGAAGTGGCCCAGCTCCCTGTCTGCTCAACACCAGCATGACAGAGTACGAAGCGTGAGGAAGCAGAGCTCTGTGTCTGCAGGAAAGGAGGCCCTTCTGCATTGGGTAGTGTAGGATACTCTACACTTGTGCTGTATCTGTGTGTTACAGCAGCAGGTGGCCCTGGGTTTGCATCATTTGGTGGGAGGGACTCACAGGCTTGGCAGGGCTTGCGTGATGACAGGTACGTTTGCAAGTTCCAGCCCTCTGCATATGGTTGTCATTAAATGTTGTAGCCTGTATTTTGGGTGTGAACTTCCCAAGGATATTTCCTAGGTTTATCCTAGACCGTGTTGCCTTGGAACATCATGAAAGGCTTGAAAACTGCTCAGAAATGTCACTGGGTAAAGGCAGCTGCTCCCAGCTGTGCAGTGTTTCTCTGTTTGAGTCCCATTCTGGCTGCTGCTTCTCTGGATGCAGATGGATTTGCTATCTGACTTTTGCAGTTCTGCATAGCTTCCCCAGATTGTAGCGTTCCCTCGTAGTGGTCTTGGCTGGTTGTTTATCCTGGCAGTTGCAGTCAAGTGCAATGCTTGAGCTGATTAGCACTGAGTTTCTGTGTCTCGAGTGCAATAGAATTTATCTTGGAGGACCATAGACTTGGAAATTTACTTTTTCATGTAATGAGAAATTTGGGTTGCATAAGGATAATGTTGTAAGAGCTCTTGAGATGGTTGGCTGTAAGAATTTCTCTAATGCACCCCAGGAGATGCATGTGTTAATGCTATGATATTTCAGGGTTTGATAAAAGGGAATTGGAGCAATTCACTGTATTCTCTTCTGTGTGGCTGTATTTCAGCTGACCCAACTGAGGCAGTAGCTCCTCTAGTGACATAAGGACATTCCTCTAGGTCTGACCCTGTCCAGAAGAGATTGCCCTGCCCTGCAGAGCTCTCCTCGCCCATCAGTGGTACTCAGGGGTGATGTGTGGGTGGGAAGGATCCCTCCCTTTCCCTGAAAAAGTTGCACAGCTCTGAAAAAGGATTCACTTATAGGCTAGCTGATACTTCTTGCTTTTGTGCTTCTTCTCCACCCACGGATTTGGTGGAAAAGAGGAGGATGTAGAGAACCACCATCCATATAAACAGCTTTGGAGTCTGGGTTTTTTCTCTCTGACAAAAACAAACAAACAAAAACAAAAAAAAACCCATAACTTTGATCCTTTCTTTCTCCATCAAATAATGTCTTTATATGTCTTTATCCATGAAAAACTAAGGATGTCAGCATCTCTGTGTCTTGAAATACCCATAGGAAAACACCCTTCTTATATCTGTTGCACTAAGATAGAGACGGATAGGTAAAAAGAGAGAGTTCTTTGGAGAAAAAATCTGGGGGAAAATAAAAATATGAGGCGGCAGTTTGGATTTTGCTTTTTAAATAAAAGAAGAAATTCTAGAAAGGTGTTGGAGTTGGCCTGCTGGGAACGTATCTGGAATTCCTTATTTCTAAACTGTAATGTAAATGCTGTTGTTGGAAGTGCATGAAACAAACGAGATGTTGACCTTCTCCTTTTTCTGTTTCCTAGATCCAGGAATACGTTTTTCCTCTTCCTAGAAGTTGCTAAATTTTCTCTTGATTCGAACACCCCATTGGTGAGTACAGCAGACCTGTCCTTACGACAAAAACTATTTCTTTCTATCAGGATTCTGTAATGGAAGCTGTAACTACAGTTGCAAAGGTAATAGTATTTTCAAGGTGGGGAGCATACCTGCAGCTTTATTTTTCCTTGATATTCTCTGGTGGCAGGATGAGCTATTTTCTCTGACTTCCCCTGCTGACCCCACAAGAAGTATCCATGATACTTCCATTTTAAAGAAGATTAAAAAAAAAATTGGTGCATTTTATCCCCTGCTATTGCAAATGGATCTGTAGAAGCAGTTTCTGGTCAGTCATGTGCTTGTTTCAACCTCTTCTGGTAGAAATTTCCATCTTTGAGTGCATTCTGTTTGTATGGAGGCTGTGTCCGGTAAAATCCCTGGCAAAGGAAACTTTTTATGGAAGAACAAAAAGATCAAGCCTAAGAAGAACAAATTTTGATGCAGAGTTAGGTTTACCTGCTCAGGTGCATCTGTTGTAGTTTCATTTCTTTGCAGATTGTTTGCGTTGACCTTATTGAAACTGAGATTAAGCATAAAATTAAATGACTTATAATGGAAATAATTCTTGGGTACCCCTACTCAGGGGACCTCCTACTAGCAATCCACTAGCTGAAAAAGTTCCTGCCGTGTGGCTTGCCCATGCTCAGTTATTTTTTTGGCAAATATACTTTTTTTGATGGATAACATGCATTTTCAGTGTGAATGTAGTTGTAATTATTTCTTTGCAGATATGCTTCTTTAAAAGCAGACGTGAGCAACAGGTGAAAGTTAAACAGCTACTGTTGCAGCCATAACATGCCATTTTTCAGGATCAGAGAGGATAAAAAGAAGGTTCTTGTTTCTTATGAAACAACTTTGTTTTTATTTGCCTATAGAACAGTGAAATGCTGGCTTTGGTGTATAGCTTGATAGTAGTTGTAGTCTGCTTCTAATATAAATGGAAATTCTTCACTACTCATCATTCCTCCAGGCATTCATATTTGCAAGTGTAGGAGGGTAGTAGGGAGTCTGATTTGATTTTCTTTTTGATTGCAACTGTATCTGTAATCTTATGGCTTTCTCTTTTTTTTTTTTTTTCTTAATTTCATGAGTGGTAGAATTTCAGTCTGTTTTACTATTGATATCTGAAAAATTATTTTGTGACACTGGAAAATAAGCACGATCTGGTATACTGGTTAGGAAGAATTTTCAATGGGCCTTTATGTTCTAGTGAGTTTAGTTAGAAATTTCAAAAGTTTGTGGGGATTTGTTTGTTAGTTTTTAGTGCTATAGTTTTTAGTGCCTTGTTTCAAGTACATTCCAGGGCAGGTGCTGAGTACTTACTGTATGTTAGACTTCTTTAAAGACTCTCAAATTATACAAATTCACAAGTTAGATTTGTTAATTGCATTTTTTAAGAAGACACATCTTTGAAACTGTTACCCTGGATTTCTGCACATGTTTCTACTATGCTCACATAGGAAGCTGTGCTGGATACAAAGACAGTGGTTATAGTGAAAATGAAGGGGTTGTTTGACCCTTCCTCTGAAGAGGACCATATAGAAGCTGAAAAGCCATCTGCTTATGTGGTTGGACAGCTGCTTTTCAAAGGCAGAACAAGTGTGGAAGAAATTTTAATTGCTTTAAGAAAAATCATATAAAGTGTTGGACAGTGGCTTCTCCGCTAACTTGCAGCTCTCCTCAACACCTTGGCCTATGTAAAATGTGGTATCTGCCTTGTTCCCCCTTGCTTGGATGGCAGGATGGTAGGAGTGAACGCACACTCCACGTCTTGGTATGGAGTGGAAGCTGCCTTCTGAGGAGAGGTTAAAGAGGAGAGGCTTGTTAAATTGCCCTGACTTGGTGATACTCCTTCCCCATAAAGACTGCAAAAGTCTGTGCCAGGGAGACAAGCTGAAAGGCTGTGGAGAACCAGAAACGTGATGAAGTGCTCCTTGTTTGAACTAAACATAGTGAATTTAGCAGTCTGTCAGCTTGAGCAGCCATAACAGTCCGTGAAATAACCTGAAGTTCCATTATAGTGAGAACTTCTTGGTGTTAGAACACAGATGTGGAAGAAGAATGTGTCAAATAGTTCTTGCCTGCCAGCCAGGCCACGCAAGTTTACCAGAGTGGCACAACTGTAATCTGACTAGTCAGACCTATGTCCATAAAATAAGATGCACTTATTTTTAGAAATCATTCTTTTCCAGTTGCAGAAAGCATCTCCCGCGGGCAGACATGGGCTGCCGGGATGTTCACGCAGCCACGGTGCTAGCCTTCCTCAGCGGAACAGCCTCAGTAGCAGGACTCCTCGCGGCCGTTCTGCTCCCCAACTGGAGACAAATGCGGCTGTACACGTTCAACAAGAACGAGAAGAATGTGACAGTTTACACTGGCCTCTGGATCAAGTGCGCTCGCTTCGATGGGAGTAGGGACTGTGTGATCTACGACCCGCAGTGGTACACGGCGGTCGATCAGCTGGACCTGCGCGTTCTGCAGTTCGCCCTCCCGCTGAGTATGGCCACTGCTGTCTCTGCGCTCTTTCTCTGCCTCATTGGCATGTGCAACACGGCATTTGTGTCGAGCGTGCCAAACATCAAACTAGCCAGGTGCCTCGTGAACAGCGCGGGCTGCCACCTCGTGGCTGGCCTCCTGTTCCTGCTCGCGTGTGCCATTTGTCTCACACCATCCATCTGGGTCATCTTTTATAACAACTATCTGAACAGAAAATATGAGCCTGTCTTTAGCTTTGATGTCTCTGTATTTATTGCTATTGCCAGTGCGGGTGGCCTGTTTTTCACTTCCATTATGCTATTTCTGTGGTATTGTGCATGTAAAAGTTCCCCTTCCCCTTTCTGGCAGCCCCTCTACCCGCACGCCCCCAGCATGCACAGCTACGCTGCCCAGCCGTACTCCGCACGCTCCCGCCTCTCCGCCATAGAGATCGACATTCCTGTCGTGACGCACGCCTCTTAAGAAGACAGAGGCTCGGAAGCCGTGGTCTTGTGCTCATTCAAACAGTGAAAATTGCAGGCTTGGTTCTGTCTACTGCCTTGCACTGTGTTTAATTTTATCTAAGGTCCAATTCCTGAAAGTGCAAAGCAGTGGTGAACCAAGATTGAGTACTTTGCTCTTTTCATACATTCCTTCCCGAGCAACTTTTTGTTTCCTTGAGCTCACTACAGACAAAACGACTGCTAGTGCTGTGACAGTGCACTAGCAATAGTCTCCTCTCATTTACTATGTTTTGCACATCTGTTTTTCCGGTTTTTGTTGAGATCAAAGTAGATATGAGCCTCTTTCCTACTTTGATAACCTGTTACTAGATCCCAATCCCATTATAGGAACTGCAAACATAGACTCTTCTACCCATGTGTTACCTAAATCCTGTGGAGCTGGGTGTAGGGGGTTACTGAGTTTCTTGTTACAGGAGAGAAAATAACCTAGTCTAGTGTAAAGGGTGTGATCCTTTAGATAGAGCAGAAAGGAGAGTAAGAAATGGTTTACAAAGTCTTTATCTAGACATGTGCATTCTAAGATGTGATGTTTATAAAGGGTATTTGGCCGACTAATTCTGTTCTATAGCAATGTTCCTTGTTTTGCACTGTGCACATAAAAAGCCACCTGGCTTGTGAACTTTTGCAGTAGAATTAGTGTCAAATTACCCTTTAATTTCAAAGTAGCAATCAAACTTAAAAATGAAGTTGCTTTAACTAATCATGCTCCTCTATACTGTAATTAGCATTTTCTGAATCATTGGAGGCTGGAAACTTTTCTTCCATGATTTTTTTTTCTAGTGTGTATTTTTTAATAAGTTGCCAAGTACAGTAGATCTATTTTGTGATTTAAAAAAAAGAAAAAACACTACATATATTTAAAGATTTTGTTTAAAAGCTTGAATATTTTTATCTGAAGGCCATCTTCAAGTAGAGCAGGCCTAAAATTAAAAATGTTTTAAGTTCTGGAGAGAGATGTCATTCACACTGCAAAATAGGTTAGGAAAGCCATGAAGATTTTTTTAAAGACTGTGAAACAATGTTTTGCAAGCTGTAACAGTATCTCTCTAGGAGGGAGATGATAACTGTAGGGAGAGAGATTTAAATCTGCAGGTTTTATGTATCTACAGCTAGAGATGAACCTGTGTAGCTTTCCACAGTGGATGCTTATAGGAAGTTTTATAGGCAGCGGATTGTTGGACTTTTCATGCTGTAGCTTAAATTAGTTGTTCACCTTTCAAACTGAGCTATTTAATTTTTTTTCTTCTTCTTTCTATGCTGCCACCTTACAACTAGAAAAATGTTTGTCACTCTTATTTCCTGTAGTGTGAGGTTCTTGATCATTTGTGAGCTTCACAGTATGGCCTTACAAAGGTGAGGAAAAGGTTATATATTCCCAATCTGGGATGTCTTAAAACCATTTTTCTCTCTTAAAATGCAGAGCAGGTCACCACTAAGGGTAAAGGTCAATCAATATTGCCATTGAAGCTACTAGGAAATATGGAAAATTATGACAGGAAGCTGGAGAGTCATAATTTAGGCAAATATTAATTTGCCAAAAGCTGAGCAAGTCAGAGATCTTGTGGCAAAGATGTCATTCCATTAAGGAAGGTTATTTGGATGGCTGTTATTCTCGAATTCAGTGGATATTGAGATTTAAGTAATCCTAGAGCAAACTTGCTTTACTAAAAATCCTAGTAGTTTAATTCCTTCTTCAAATTCATTCCAAGCTCTGAAAATCAGTTCATTTCCTCTCTGCGCATGCAGGGACAATGTCATTCTGTCTGATAGTAGTGACAGGAATCACCTTGTCTTAACTGGCAGCCTCAGACCTCGGGAGGCCAGCTGGGGAAGTCCATGGCTCTCAGTTCCCAGCATAGTCAGGAGAGAGACCAGCCTTCCTTTTAATCAACTCCTGATTCATGTGCAGTCATAATATGTATGAAACTGTGCAAGGCCACTTTTTTTTTTCTCCCAAATTGAGTTTTGCTTTACAGTTATTGCCTGACCATAGGTACTGTTAGCTCTTGCTGTCCATGCCTTGCATGCTCTGTAAGGTCAAAGCTGAGGGATCATTGGTTCATAATTTCACATCACCATCCTTCCTGTCTGTCTCTTCTTCTGTGTGCCTTAATTCAGCTAGAGTTGGCCAGTAAATGTTATTCTGTAGGTACTGTCATGTGTGTGTTTGGAACCTGACTGTAGTGGGATGATGCATACATACAATGTATACAGTACCTTTAAAAGGACTTGAATCTTCAACATCTTTAGCAGCCTGGAAACCTGATATAGAGTATTTTCTATGGAGAGTAAATGCAGACAGTATTTTGTTCTGAATAGTTTAAATAGCAGATGTGTTTGGTAGCTCTTTTGCATTCTGACTTTGATTTTTATGCACTAGATTTTCAATTAGTATATGCTGCTGCTTAAGCTGATAACGTGTTGCTTTGAAAACAGTGTTTCTTCAGTAGTCTGAGATAGTCTGAACTGTGAAGAACAGGGATCCACAAACTCGGGGATCCCCAAGCGTGGAGACCTGAGATTCCAGCGGTGGTTTCGGCTCAGGTCATCATTACCAAAAAGACTGTTGCATCATGTTTGACTTGCCAAAGCGCAGCGCTGGGCAGTGCTGCTGGCGTGGCTGGCAGCTGAGGGAGGCTGTGTGTGCAGCACTGTGCTGTGTCGCCCCTCGGTGCAGGCAGGGGCCGAGCAGCTGCACTGAGCCCTGCGCCACCCCAGCCTTCTCTTGTGAAGGTCCTGCCTGTGCCAGAGGAGCCTGCCTTGCTGGAGGCAGAAGGAAGTTTGCACCCTGCCAGCTGGAGCAGCTGTTGCTCGGGGTGTTTGCTGTGTGCAGGACGGGCGCTCTGCTCTGCGGCACGGCAGGATTTTAATCTGCGGCTCGCGCGGTCAGACATTGGGCCCTCTGTGATTATGGAAAGCTGCATTTTTTTTCAAGTAATTCCGGACCAGATTTTTTGGTTGCGTTTAATGTGCATTCTTTTATGTCAAATGGAAAATATGTATTTTTAATAAATCTTGTTCTCATACAGCTGTAGTTTGTTTCAACTCATTTTGTAGAGAACAGTAATGATGAGAATATGAAAGAGTACCTGTTTTATAAAATTTTACCTGTTTGGCATTGATCTTCAGAGCTGTCAATGTCTCAGATGTCTTAACAGGCTCAAACATATGTTATATTGCATTTTAACTCCATAATTTTACATTGTTACTGCTTAAAAAAGTTACCTTTGACAGTTTGACTCTTTCTTATCATTTCCCTTTACTTCACTATAAGCTATTCTTAAAAGCTGGGATTTTTTTTTCCTTAGAAGGGAGATGAGTCATTTCCCTTAATCCAGATGACAGCTTCTCTCTGTACAGGACCTGAAGGCCCACCAGAGTCCTGATCTGGTTCAGCCCTGCACCTTGGTGGAAAAACAAGAGCAGATCAGCTCTCTCCTAGGCTGGTAAGGTGGTTGGATGTGTATGAGGATTTCGCAGGAAAGGGAGGGGTGGCATCTGACCAAAACCAGGATTCTCCTTCCTGTCTGCTTTGCAGGGCAGCTGTGCTGCCCCTTGGAGAATATGCTGTAGCCTTTGTATGAAGGTTGTCCGGGTGCCCCAGGGAGATGTAATAGTCTAGACCTGCAGTCAGGATGTTGGGTTGTGCTGCTCCTGACAAGTAAAATTCACCAAATTGTTACCAAAACCAGGAATAAACATCTTGGCACCCATGCAACGTTAAGAATCAGGCATTTTCTTTATTGCAGTGCTGGATGCTTGGCAGGTAGCTCCACCTCTTGTGCATTCCGTATGTTGCCTTAGTCAGAGCTTATATCCCCCTGTTACGTATATAGGCATCAGATTTCCTAGGATGATCATACATATTCATGCTGTCTCCTGGAACTAATTACAGTATGTCCCACCCTCGTGCACCTGCACCCTCTGTCCCGTGGGGGTCCTGGTGGTCCTTGGAGACCCTGGTGTTGTCTTCAGGTGTCCTCTCCATGAGCTCCTGCAGCTTTCCTCTGTATGTGGTCTCCTTTGGCGCAGGGAGCTGCATTCCACCGCACTGAGCAGTTTCAGAGGGTTCCTTGCAGACGTGGTGTTCCTTATCTTGGTTTCAAGGAGTGCTTGCTGTTTCGTCTGTTCTCCTTCAGGATGTGCCAGTAACAGCTACAAAAATTATGTCCTTGGGTGCATTTTTGTCTGAGGCCCCTTGTAACAGTTCCCCGCCTTGAGACTTCCCCAGTAAGATCTCTTTGGGAGTCTCACCCAGACTGCATAATTCTGGTAATATCTTTGATTCCCACCAGCGAGAACAGAATGCCTTGATTGACAGAAAACATGAGATTATTACACAAGTAATGATTATGAGAATTAAAATGGTTGAGGGAGATTTCTAAAAATCCCTAAAATCCCCTAATGACCCTAAAAATCCCTAAAATGACCCAGAAGTTTATTTAACCTGGTGGTCTCCATTATCTGTTCTAAAATCTTGGGCCTGTTGGGCCACCTTTTGAATCTGCTCTATCTGCTTGTTAAGATCCTTAGTGAATTTGACCTCAGATACCCACAGGCTCCATGTCCTCTAGGCAGTAGGAGGTCCCGGGTGAGGCAGTTCTGGAGGGTCATCGACTTGGTTGCCCTCAGAGTGGGGTCTGGCTCTCTTGCTTGAGGACACTCATTTTTCCAGTGTCCCTTTTTCTTGCAGACTGCGCACTGATCCAGCGCCAAGCGGGGCCTCCTCCAAGGAGATCCCCTTCCCCATCCTCTGCCTCTCCCCATTCCTTGGGGGCCCCTCGCCTCTGCCCTGGCTCTTCCCAGAAGTTTTGTCAAGTCTGCAGTTAGCCTCTTTTCCCGCCTAGTTTGCCTCATTTCCCTCTCCTGCTCCCGATTATTATACACCTCCCAGGCTACTTCCAACAGTTTTCCCAAGTCTCGTGACTCTGCCCCTTCTAATTTTTGCAGCTTTTTTCTTATATCGGGGGCTGATTGCCCTATGAAAATAGAGGCTAGCTGAGCAGCCTCCTCTGATTTCTCAGGATCCAAATTAGAGTATTTTCGAGCGGTCGCTTTTAATCGCTCCATAAAGGTGCCTGGGGACTCGCTCGGCTCCTGTCTCACCTCATATAATTTTGACCAGTTTATTGCTTTTGGCATAGCATGCCTAATCCCAAATAATATCCATCTCTGATACCTGGTCAAAAGTGCTCGTGGTCCCGGTTGATTAGGATCCCACCCAGGATCCGCAGTGGGAAAATTCTGCTCTACTGTACCCTGCAATCCCCCGTTTGCATGTGCCCCTTCTACCTGCTTCCGAGCAGTATTTAAGACCATTTTCCTTTCAGTACTATCTAGTAACACGTCCAATATTAGCTGTAAATCATTCCAGTCAGGATCTTGGGTCCTGATTATAGTTTCAAACACTTTAGCCACCCTTTCTGGCTCTTCCCTATAAACACCTGCTATTTGCTTCCAAGCCATTAAATCTCTTACTGAAAATGGCACTTTTACTGAAACTTTTACTGAAATGTCATTCCCTGCTTCCTGGAGAGGGGGTTGAAAAGTTTCCCTCAATTCCTCTTGCTGACCCTTAGCCCGTTCTGCAATCAGTCTAACGTCCTCGCTCCCTTCAGAGTGACTCTGTTCCCTTTGATTCGAGTCTCCTTCCTTTGCCTCCTGTGTGTTCTGAAGCGCAGCACCCAGACCCCTCTCATTTCCCCCTGTTTTCTGGCGGGGGGCAGTCGTTGCCTCTAGATCCTCCTCTCCTTCGGGCTTGTGTTTCAAGCATCGCTCGCCGACGCTGCAAGCCGAACAGCATCTCCCGAGGTTCCTCCCACCGCCCTCATTTTGGACAGCGACCGCCGTGGGATCAGAGGGAAGCAGCCCGCATTCTTTCAGCCAGTTTGGATGCTTGCTCAGGGTAAAGAACAAAGCTACGTACGGGACTTCGTCCCACTTACCCTCCCGTCTACAAAATAACATTAATTGCAGTATAGTGTTATATCTTAAAGTCCCATCCTTCGGCCATTTCTCCTCGTCCTCCAAAGCATACGTTGGCCACCAATGATTACAATATTCTACAAGCTGCTTCTGTGTAAGAGGATCTCCTGCTACTTTTCGCCAGTGTTTGAGGATACATCCCAGAGGAGATTTCTTGAAGACTCCTCTTTCTGAGGAATGAGTGTTACCCATGGTGTTAACGGGTTATGGGTCTAGCCGCCTGCTTCTTGCAACACTTATCGGATACAAAGTCTAGACGAGAACACCTGATGATTTTCCGATTTTCAACACAACAGGCAACCGCTTATCAAATGCAAAATCCGGACAAAAATACCCACTGCCGTTCGGAGTTTCGACACCAGTTATCCAACAGTATCAGTGGGGCTCTCGCCCACCCTTCGGCCGAACCTCTCCTTCCCTTAGATACCTTTATGGCCCAGCCTCGAAGCTTTCACTGTGTCTTATGGGCAGGCAACCTCCTTTTTTAGGGATCCTCTTTTTAAGAAAGGAACGTCTTTACCTTCCCCGGGGTCTTGCTCAGAGCTGTTCGGTCCAGGGATGGGAGGTTCTCCCTGAGGATCCCTCGCTGCCGGCTGGAGGTCCTGGGATCCCGCAGATCCGTTTAGATTCAGATGCAGAGTCCCATCGGAGTCACCAACGCTCACCAAAATCGGGCATAAACCTCTTGGCACCCGTGCAGCGTTAAGAACCAGGCGTTCTCTTTAGTGCAGCGCTGGGTGCTCGGTGGGTGGCTCCACCTCTCGTGCATCCCGTACATTGCCTTAGCCAGAGCTTATATCCCTCTGCCACCTACACGGGCATTAAATTTCCTGGGATGATCATACATATTCATGCTATTTCCTTGAAGTAATTACAGTATGTCCCACCTGCACGCGCATGCGCCCTCTGTGCCGTGGGGGTCCCAGGGGCTGCTCTTCAGGTGTCCTTTCCGTGAACTCCTGCAGCCGCTCTCCATTTATGGTCTCATTTTGGCTCCGGGAGCTCAATTCGGCCACATTGCCCAGTTTCAGACGGTTCCTTGAAGTTACGGCGGTCCTTATCAAGGGATGTTTGCTGTTTTGTCTGTGCTCCTTCGGGATGTACCAGCCACAGCTGCAAAAAATGTCCTTGGGTGCATTCTTGTGTGAGGCCCCTTATAACAGTGTTATGGTGCCTATGGTACCGAGCCCATCTCCACACTTACATTTAAACTTTAATTTTAAAACTTGAATTTAGTTCTGCTGAGCTGAAGTTCCAGCTGTGCACAGTGTATTCACTTCGTCTCTGGCAGCCCTGTATCTGCCTGGCAAAGCCCACACGCACCTGCAGTGTGAAGCAAGGCGCAATGAACTGGGTGCTAATGTAAAAACCGGAATCCAAAGGACTCCAGAGGCCCTCCAGGCTCCTGCTATGGCCGCTCAGTAACACAGCGGGGCTAGTGGGGCTTCCAACAGGTTTTTGCCAGCTGCTGCTGGGTGGCAGCGCTCACCGTTTGCCATGGGACGTCGGTGCCAGTGAGGCCGTGTGTTCCCTCGCAGACGCCCCAGGCTGCGCCTTCACGAGCCGAGGGGCTGCGAGAAGGCCGAACCCGCCGGTCTCGATCTCGGAGCCCCTGCCTGGGCCTCGCTCGAGAAGCCGCCTGAGACCCGCAGGTTTCCCAGGCTCCCAGCACAATCTGCTGAGAGCTCCTGTAGGAGTCACCCTGCAAACGCTGGCCAGGATTTGCCTGAACTAGATTTTACCACTTATGAAAAGATTCATATACAGTTGCTCTAACTCACAGAAGACCCCAGAAATTTCTCACTCTACAGATAAAACATAATTTGATGAGATGTGCTGATGTGCACACACTGAAGTATCATGATTTCTGGGTCGGCGCTAGAAATTATGTTTTCCAAAGCTATTTGTATCAGTGTTTTGTGGTTTACTTTCTTACTGATAATCCTCTACTGCAGCAATCTAACACATTTCTTTGGCTTATCTGTGCACAGCTATCACATTTTTCTCCTAACAAGGGTAAGCACAGATGCTTAATGGATGTCAGCACCTGAACTTTCCTATATGGCTTCAAGTGGTTATTGTATTTCCTGACACTATTATCCCTGTCCAGGCACCACCTGCGTTTTGTGTCCTGCTGGGTGAGTAATTGCAACTGAACAAAAGAAGGGAGAATGCAGCAAATGACAGAAATTTCCTTCCCATTGGCACAGGCATGGAAGAAAAGCAGCTTGGATATCAGGTTTAAATCAAAGGTTATCTGGTTGTTATGGGCTCTGTCACCGGGTGCTTACAAAGGAGGCACAGGCAGGATCCTTTGCGCAGGGTGCCCTGTTCCTCTAATGCTGTTACTCACTTACTCCAACACGAGTGAGTCTATATTTATTGTAAAGGCCAATAACATGAGGGTCAACACAAACTTCTCTATGAGCCATGCTGAAAGGCTGCATTCCTATTTTTAAATCTGTGAATTTTACACTGCATATGAAAGGAATATATATATATATGCTGTATATATATTATATATTATATATAATTATATAATTATTATATATTATTATATTATAGTTTATATATATATATTTTTCCCCCTGACATGATGTAGGGCTGATTTTACATAAAAATGCTGACAGGTAACTAGATAGAGATACAACCACTTCTTAGCTACTCTGAAATAAGGGAAAGGGGAGGGGAAGACAAAGACACAGCAAGAGGTTTTGATATTAGGATTTTTTAATTACTCAGCTGATTCACGGAAAAATGGTTGTACTATCAGCTTATATTGAAAATAATCAGAACAGATAAGTGAGGCAGGTTTGAAAAGACTGTAGCACTGACATGGAAGATCCTAAGCCAAACCCTTAACCCACTGCTTTGAGGAGAGAAGCTAAAACAGGTGTGATGGTAAATATACAGTATCAGGAATAAGATCCAGTATCTGACTTAAGCAATATGTTAACTCATATGATACAGACTGTGATGCTGAGGGAAAATCTGGTTCCCTTACGATTTAGAAAATTGTCTAAATGAGGCAGCTGTTCGGTAAACAGTTCTCCAGTACTTTGGCATTAAGTTGTTAGTTGATTTTTATCACTTTTAACAAAAGAAATCTTCCAGATTTTAGGTAAGGTCTGACAAATGACAGCCAAGAAGTACTTTCCAAGCCAACAACTTAATCAAGTGGAGATACTACGCTGGCAATGCAACAGGACCCTCCTTTCTCTGTGTGGGTCCGTGTTGTTCCTGCCCACCCCAGCTGGTTGTAAGAGCTGGGTCCGTGCTCACACCCCACGTGCTCTGAAGCCAGTAGCTTCCTGGAGGTCTAGGAGCCGCTCAGCCAGTCTGGCTTGAGACTAGGCTCCTGCAAGCCTCACAGCAGAGCTCCTGACTAACTGCTGCAGGAGATCTTCACCTGGGGATTTCGGACTTTCCTGAAGACTTCCCGCAGGCAACTCCTAATGTACCAAGACCAATTTCCACATCTAAATGTGTTGATTCACGTCCTGGGAGAAGAATCCGGCCATTCCCGACATTCCCCAGGTGGCTCATGCCATAGAACTGACCAGGCTGCACATAGATAAAATACATGTAAGTAGTCAGTAGAAATGATTCCTGCAGACACAGAAATGGTCCTGCAGGGCCATCTTTCTCTACATAGTTAAGATAGATTTTTTTAATGTAGTTTAAGATAACCTGTAGCAATGGGCAATGTGTGTGCTGAAGCAGTCACGCAGGACCACAAGGCAGCTGGATTTAAGAGCTGAGCAGAAAAGCAGCTGAGGAGCCTCACCTGACCAAGCTGAGTCACCTCTTATTGTTGCAATAGCATTCAGCTGATTGTACCTACATTATTATGACCATTAAATGGCTAACTTAATCTATGGTTTATCTCAAGGTTTACCTGAAATTTGGGGCATTATGTTTGCAGAAGAATTGCAAAACCTCAAATGAAGTATATCACCTCCTCCCTACCCTGCACTGCTCTAATCCCTGCAAATACCTGCTTAGAGGACTGCAGCTTATCTGTGCTTGACCTCACGTGTTATTTTCTTGCATGACTTGAGTGAAACTGTAATATGACACGCATTTCAACTTGTACTGCTACTGAAGGAAAGAGGTCCCTCTTCTTTCTCAGGATATTAGTCCTCTCCCTGCAACTCCTCCCTGCTCTGCTAGCACCAGGCTTTGGTCACCTGTGCAGCAGCTCGGATAAGGCAGCACTGACTAAGCTGACACATTCTCAGCTGCATGAGCTCACTACAGGCCTGCAGAAGTGTTTGTGTTCGTACAGCACACTGTGTGTGTTGCAGACAAGAACTGACATTCAGAAAGAGGGAAGCACAAAATACCTTTTGCAGGGGCACTGCTGACCTAAACATGCATCAGATCGTAACCTGAAGGTACCTTTGTCCTCCGCTGAATGATGGCATGGCAGGAAAGGCCTTGTAGCACATAAGCCCAACACAGCAATGAAACAGAGCACAATGAGGAGTGCCATTCTAATCACTTCCTTGAATCATTTACTCGCATTATACCCAGGTGAACTCACTGAGAGCAGTGAGGTAGCATCAACATCATCACTAAGAGCATCTGCTGGAAGCACAAAGATTTGGCAACTGATATTTCACCTTTGAGATTGTTAGCACCATTAGTGGAAAATAAACTAATTAAGGAAAGACAAGACGTCCTCATCAGCCAAACCCATCCTCTGTTCAGCTACTAGTGGGTGACTCCTGCAGCTGCCTCGTCACATGGAGGGGGTGGCTGGAGATGGGGGCGAGGGGCCCTGCCGAGCACTGCTGCTGGGAACACCGGTGCGGAGCCCCGAGTCCCACAGCCCAGACACAGCTGCAGATCTGACAGAAACGTCCTTGATGCAAACTCAGGAATAGAGAAAGCAAACACTGGTTAGGTCCCGAGGTTTTTGTTTTGTCCTCTTCAACTTAATACACTCGGCTTATTCCCAACCCAGTTTCTTGATAGGAGATTACTTTTTCATATCTCCATACAGTATTTCCTGTGATTTTATATCTGCTGAAAGAGTAGTTAGCTGATAAAGAAAGAATGTGATTCATTATTATAGGTTTAGCAATTGTGAGAGAATTACAGGAGCTGTTCATAAATTATATTAACATTTTTGTTCCCCTAAGGAATAACAGAGCTATATCAGAAAAGATGGAGGTAACCATACTTCCAAGGAGCTCTCATTAATTCTCCTATTTCCACCTTTCCCATACTCTTTGCTGCAGCTAGAAGGTACTTGCTTCAGAATTACCAAGCTAGAAGCAACTTAGTACAAAATTACAAGCTCTAGCTTGGAATTTGAGCTGTTTTATGATAAGTCATTCTTCATGGCATTCATAAAACTATCTGAAGGAAACATATAAAACCACAGTTTGAGGACTTGCACTCTGCTTCCAGAATAATTCAGTGCCTGAATTGAAGTTATATGCAATACAAGTTTTTCAAAATAGGGGGAAAAAAAGAAAAAGGAAAGACTGAGAACAGCTATATAAAGTCATACCAAATGGCACTTTCAGCTTAGTATCTTGCCTGAAATGGCAGTCAGCCACAGATCATCACAGTGAGGCAAGCAGATAGTGCCCTTCCGTAGCACACAGCTTCGGGCAGAGCGGGTCAGGGATCTTCTAAACCAGAAGTGGTGTCTCGCTGTTTAATAACTCTTAATGCACATATTCAGGGAATAAGAGTCCAATCATTTTGGCCTATTGTAAGTTTTTACTGCCCCTAACATCCAGAGGCAGTTTGTCAACTCAGCTACAATTTAAGCACTTCAAGTGCTTTTGCATTCGAGTGCCCTTGAGTGCAAGGGCATTGAATGCAGTGCTCTTAGGTTGTGTATTAGAAAAGACAGTCGTTCCCTCTTCACCTTTTCGGTGTCACTCCCGATTTTGCAGATCTCTGCTTCCTTAACTCTGGTCTGCTGAATTGCATCTACTTACAGAAGCAGCTTGATGTATTTGGTTGCCTTTGTTACTCCCCTCTGTGCCTTTACTAGCCCAAGAGCATGTTCCAAGTGATTCAGGAATATGGAAACAAGAAAAAGTGATTCAGAACATAAGCATCTGTGGAATTTAACACACTGCAAAAATGGATAAGGAGCAGAATTCAGCAGAAGACAAGCCTTCATGAACCAGCATTGCTGTATGTTATACTCAGGTAACAACATCTTGGTTTCCATATGGCCTTTACTGCCCACACTTTGGCTTTGCTTTTTTAACACCCTCCACTCCATGAAGACAGAGAAGCAGAACCTCGAATGCTGCTGGCAGAAGCCCAAAGATGATGCAGGCAAATGAAATGCAGATAGCTTTTTAATTCATAGGTTCCAACTGCATTTAGGCAAAGGGTTCTTCAAATCAGCCCCCATGAAACTACCAAGTCTCTCCCAAAGCCGTCCTGGCACAGACAGCACTGGCCGGCTTTGATAGCCAGCAGCCCCCCTTAGCATCCAGCCGCAGGCTCACATTTGTTTCCTTTAATTTCAGGCACTGGCCTGATGCTAATTCCCTCTGAACTGCTTTCTGGAGCTGCTCCTTTCTTACCACGGGGGATTTGAGGGAGCTTAAGCTCCTTAGTGAGGTGAGTCAGGTGCCTCGGGTTAGACAGGGTAGCAAGGCTGAGCACCCCACTCCTCCGTAATGCTCAACTGCATTCGCGAAAACATCTCAAAAGCCCTCGAGGGTCTGTTCTGCTTCCAGGCACCCCCAAGCCAGCTCCTAAACTACCCTC
>VWPW01017585.1:0-10573 GCA_013389825.1 Crypturellus undulatus | reverse complement strand
AGGCGGCGGAGGCGGCGGCGGCGCGCGCGCGGGACGGCGCGCCGGACTGTAACGACGACGACATGAAGGACTCGGAGAGCGATGCCGATGTGAGCGACGAGAAGCCCGAGAGCCTCAAGGCGGAGGGCGCCGCCGGCGACGCCAAGGAGGCCAAGGAGGCGGCCAAGGCGGCCGAGGCGGCCAAGGAGCTGCTGGCTGAGGCGGCCGCCGGCCCCAACGCCGCCGGCGGCTCCTCGAGCGCCGACTCGCCCAGCCACCTGCTCGGCGCCGGCCTCAACAAGGCCGAGGTGAAGTACCTGCCGCCCGCCGCCATCCCGCCGCCCCAGCCGCTGCCCTTCGGATTCCCCTACACCATGAGCCCCTACTTCCATGCAGGTGAGTGTCCACGGCCACTAATTGCGCTAATTACGGAGCGGAGCGATTAGCAGGAGGTCCGGCCTCCTTGCGCTGTGGAGGAGGGAGCGCGCGGAGGCGGCCGGCGCGGCTCCCGGCTCATTAGATCCTCCGTCCAGGCAGGGGGAGGAAGCGGTTTCGCTGCCACAGGCAGGTGGCCGACATGATGAATATTCCCGGAGCCGGGAATGCCGCACGCGCGGGGCTCACCGTGCTCCATCTCCCTGCGCGAGGCTCCGCAGGGAGCCACCTTCCTCCCTCCCAGCCACGACATTTATTATTATCCCTTTGCATTCATGTTGCAATGGTGTCTCGAGGCCCCGGCAAATCCCGGGTTGTGTTTGGTGGTCGGGGCCAGGATGCTCCGGATTTATGGAGGCTGCTCCGTGGCTCTTGGTCTCTCTCTGCAGGTTCTTTGCCTTCCAGCTTGTCCGGTCTTGCCATGGCTGTTGCTTCTTGGGGCACACGGCACTAGGTTTGGCAGGGCCCAAATTAATTCTTCTTCCTTAATTCCTTTATTTAATTCTTCTTCCTCAATTCTTTTCTTGCGCGAGGGCTAGTGACTACCCAGAGCCAAAGGGAAGGGAGAAGGAGGAGAGGAGAGAAGTTGGGTGGCTGGAAACCAGCCCTGAATTTGAGAGCTCCGGCCAGCGGAGGCTCCTGCCGCTGCCCGTCCTGGTGACGGTGACGAGCTGGGTCATCCCCGCGTGGCCTCGGGGGGATCGGGCTGCTCCGTGACCTCATCCCGCCGCCGGTTCTTTCCTTTGGACAAAGTGAAGGATGGAGCGTGCGGGAGGCTGGGAATCCGCCCCTGGAGTGGGAACTGGGGAGCTACTGGGGCAGCTCCTGGCGCACGGGAAGGAGGAGCGGGCGCCTTGGCGGGGTGGGAGAGGCGGCTCCGAGCGGAGCGGAGCTCCCGGGTCCGTCGCAGGAGCAGCCAGAGCTCGGGAGGAGGGAGCGGAGTCCCCAAGGGGCTGCGGGTGGCGCGGGCTCCCACGTGGGCGCCCGTCCGCGCGATGCCGGCGCGGGCCCATGAATCCGTCCGGCTCCCCGCGTGCCGGGCCCCAGCTGGCGGAGCGCTCCGTAATCCATTACCGGCCCCTCGGACCATCATCCATCACCGAGCGCGACGCAGGCGGCCTCGCGGGGAATGGATGCTGCCCTTTATCCGTCTCCGCCGGCCGGCAGGGCCCGCTGACATGCCATTATTGTAATAAAAGGTGCATTCCTTGTGGCCGCCCGGCGTCTATTCGTTATCGTTCTCGGAGCTGCCAAGCTCTGGAGCACGGAGAGAGCAGGAGGGGAGGACGGGCAGGAGCCGTCTGCTCCCGGGGCTTTGGAATTAGCAAGGCTGGTGACTTCTCCTGCCCTTTCCGCGAGTCAGTGTGTGTCTTTTCCTGGTGTAAGTGGGAAGGGAACATGAACTCTTGGAGATAACGTGACCGCAGTGTTTATATTTCCGCATGGATGTGGGGAAAGCGCTGCTTGTTCCCGCAGGAGCGGGGCTGTCATGTCCTTGCTGTGCGCGCGTCTCCATGCATCCCGTCCCTTCTTCCGGAGGCTCCCAAAGGCAAATCGAGGAAAACCGAGGAGAAAGGCTCGTGTAGGAGAGGCAGGTGCTATCCCAGCTCTGTTGGTGCTGCCCGGAGCGCTGCGGGTGCCGCGTTCCAGAACGGGAAGTGCGTGCGGAGCAAAGGGCATCTCAGCCTTTTCCTCCATCCAGGCCAGGCCTGAGTGCAGCAGGCGGACCGGTGTGGAATGAGGATGGCTCCAGGCTGGAGCCTTCTTTCCCTAGCACCACGTTGCTCCACTTCCATCCCGGCATGAGGAATCCCTGATTTCCAAGCAAGTTGGTGCAGGCAGATCCCCTCCGCGACGCTTCCTCCAGCCGCGGGCGGCGGCGTCTTGCCCTGCGTTGGGAATAACTGAGCTCCGTTGCGCTCCTTTCCCTTGCCAGGCTCCAGCCGCCCTTCCGCAAAGGAGAAGGGAAACGATCCCGGCCAGGGAGCAGAGGCAGCAGAGCGGGAGCCGGGGGTGAGGCTGGGGACAAGGCAGGAGGGGAAGGATCCAGCCGGGAGCAGGAGTGGAAACGATGACACAGTGTCTGCTCCAGCGTCGCCTCCCTGGCTCCGCGCGTTCCCTCCAAATCCTCCTTTTCCTCCGTGCTGGTGCCTTTGCCCACTGCCTGGTGGCTCCTCAGCCTGTGCCCAGGCTCCCCCTGCGCCTCTGCCCTTGGCCCTGTTGAGCCGTGGGACTGGCAGGGACTTTTGTCCCATTCCGCCTTGTCCCCGGGGTGTCCAAGCTGCCGTGGGCAGGAGCCAGCGCATCCCGTGTGCTCGGGTGCCCCGGGGGAGCGTGTGGGGCCTGGAGAACGGATCCATTTGTCAGGATGGACCTTTGGGAGGAATATTTCTTCGGCTAAATTGTTGCTTCACGCTCCGAAACGTAGCGGTTTACATCCCTCATAAACTGCTCTGCCCGCCGTGGCCACGGATGGTCACATCCCTGTAAATGTCCTTCTCGTCTCGTAGGCTAAATGACAGCAGCCAGCAGTGAGTCCCCCAAGTTAATAACACTTACTATTATTATTATTATTATTTTCTCTAAGTGGCACTTTCTGGGGGGAAAAAGAGGGTCCCTGTGCTTGTCCCTAGCACACGTAGGAGCAAAGAGCCTCCCGGCTGGCACCTCTCCCCTCCTTTGGGCCAGGCTTCCCCTTTGGGTCGTGCCTGGGGGAGCCGGCAGGGATCGTCATTCCCAGCCTTCGGAGCGGCCGCGCTTTTCCCAACGCCTCCGTCTGCACCGACGGGGCTGGGGCCGGACCCGGTGCCGCCGCCGCGGCTCTTTGGAATTGCTCCCAATTTGGAGCAATTCCCGAGCGCGGGACGCCTTGGCCAGCAGCAGGGCGAGGGGCCGGAGTGCTCCCATTCGGAGCCCCGGGAAGGGCCAGGGAAGCCCCCCGGGGGCGGCAGCGCTTCCCGCTCCGCACAGGGATATTTTTTCCCCCTTTTCTCTCCCTGCCCCCATCTCCTCTTTGCAGCTGAAGGACATTAAACACATGCAATGCATTAGCTAGGATTTTTCCTACCCCCCTTGCTAAGCTCGGGACCTCCAGGAGGAAGAGGCCTGTGAATTGACCCTGCCCAGCGCTTTAACTGACAGGTCATTAAAGATGAATGTGCGGCTGGAGAAAAATCCCGGCCTTGCAGGCGCGTTGTTGTCCGGGTGGGATTTTAATGATTTATGCTTCGTTCTCCTCCCCTCCTTCCCACCCCCCCCCGACTCCAAACAATCCAGGCACCATGGGAGGTCTCTTCCTGGACGGCGAGGAGAGCCCCGCGCTGGAGGACATCAGCAAGTGGACGGTGGAGGATGTGTGCAGCTTCGTGGCCAACCTGGCCGGCTGCACCGAGTACACTCAGGTAACGCCCCGGGAGCAGCGTGGGGACATGGGAGGAATCCCGGGATGGCGGGAGCCTGCTCCGTCCTTGCTGTTCATGTCCATTCTAATGGTGGTGCCTGTGGAAGGTCTCTGCTCTCCAGGGATCGTAAAATCCCTTTTTCCTGCCACTTTGGGCTGGCTGCAGGCCAAGGAGAGCGCAGGACCGAAGCTGCTGGTGACTTTGCAGCATTTCACAGCCGAGCGGAGGCAGCGGTGAAGCCCGAAGGGTCCTAGAGCGGCTCAGGACGAGGTGCAGCGCCAAGGGCAGCCCTGTCACAAATGCCCCGTCGAGGGGCAATGCAAGAGGAGGAGGAGAAGGGGAAGCAGCAGGGGTAGGAGAGGGGCAGGGGGCAGCCCAGCTTTGCAGTTTTCCCCCAACCCTCCCTCCTCTGCAGCCCCAGGTGCCTGTTTTAGTTCTGGCTTTAGTTTAGTTTAGCCAGTGCCAGGCAGCAGGCGAGTGGCCTCTGCCAACATATGTGTCCCCGGGATGCCTTGAGGAGGGGGATCCTGGCTGCTTCTGGGACCGGCTGTTGGGAAAGCGGGATAGGTATCCGGCTCTGGGCCGGTAGCTCCCGTTGTGTTTGGCTCGTGGTTATTTTTGGGGTAGGAGCAGCACAGCTCAAGCCCAAGGCTCTAAAACCACCTCCATGCTGCTGCCTGCCCCATCGCCCTGGTGCCACCGCGGCCCCAGGCTGAGGAATAGAGTTCGGGAAAAGCCTCCTGGCACCGCAGGAATGTTGGGACCATCTGGAAAGGTGCCCAAACACCTTGCGGAAGGACCATCCCTTTGCACCCTCCACGACAGCCCCTGGTGTACTGGGATGGAGGGAAGGAATGAAGTTTGCTGCCACCAAGACGCAGCAACAAAAGGTTTTAGGAAAAGGGGAGCTGCTGCAACCAGCCTCCCCCGGTGCCCTTGCATTGGCCAGGGGTGCCCGGCTGAAGGGATGCTGCATTTTTGCCCCCTCCAGTTCTACGCTTAACAGTTGGGTTTTTTTTTATTCCTCTTGTTTTTCCTCTGTGCAAACGGCAATATGAGAGGGAGCCGCAGCACTCGCCATCCAAACCGCAGCTGCCGGGGAGGTCTGGCAGCGGCGCCGGAGCCTCCCGCCTGGAAAACCCAGCACGAGCTCGTGCCTGGGCTGTGCGCTCAGGAACACGTTTCAGACAAACGGAGAGAGGGGAAAAAAAAAAAAACCCGAGTTTAATGAAAACAAAGTTGCCCTTCCCGCATGCAGGCATTGACAATATCCGACTTTGTCCCTGAAGTGGATCAAGCCCTGTGGGACGCCCAGGGCGGCTCTGGAGGCTTTTCGGGAGGGTTTTGGTGCGGAGCGGTTGGCTCCCGGCCCCGTTGGCTTCGTGGGAAGGGAAAGGAAGCGGGAGATGGAGTTTCGCTCGGGCAGAGAGCAGGAGCCGGCAATGAAATGGATTTGGAGGAGCCGTCGCCTCTCCAGAGGGATGGAGCTGAGCTGGAATTCCCATAGGAATGCGTTTAAACCAGTTTAATTTTGCATGGCGGGGTGGATTAAGCTACGTTTTCCTGCACAAGTGCCTCTTTGTGGCCTGCACCAGCCCTGGTGCCGCGTGCTGCCTCCTAACTGCAGCCTCTGCTGCACGGCCACAATTTGGTCTCCGTCACCGGAACGCTCATTGGGAAGGCCCCTTCCCTTTTGTAACGCAGGATTTTTCCCTGGATTTGCTTTCCTGCAGGTATTCCGAGAGCAGGCGATCGACGGCGAGACGCTGCCCCTCCTGACGGAAGAGCATTTACTCAACAACATGGGGCTCAAGCTGGGGCCAGCGCTGAAGATCAGGTCACAGGTAGGACCCGTCGCCGCTTTAATGCTGTCCCCAGCTGGAATAGCTCTGCCAGGAGAATTGGTTTATTGAATATAACGTCCCTGAGCAATAACTGTTTTTAATGGAGATGTAGTTTTAATTCTGGGCTCAGCGGGGAAGGCAAGGGCACTGGTTCTGATAGCAGATAGTGAGAGCAGAGGGATAAGAGATGCAGCAGGAGCCTCCTAAAATGGCCCGGCTCCTGCTGGAATTGCCCCTTTGGACAGTGAAAGCAGCCAAGTCCATAAATACAGGTGAGGAAAGAAGGACCAGGAAAGCCCTAAAATTCCTTGGTTCTTCTCCTACCTGGTCAGAGCAACTTGTACGTCCTCCTAGTTGGCCTCAAAGCCAGGAAAAGCGTCTCCACGAGCTGCTTTTTTCCTCCTCCTTCATCCACTGAATCAGAAAACAGCTTGTGACACACGTCAAGCCCAGCCCGTGCCTCCGTATTCCCTAGGGGCTCATGTCGTGCATGGAATTACGGCAGCTCCGTGTGTGCACGTCCATGCAGGGCCCCCGTAGGTCCCCCTAGAACCTGTGCATTTTTTATATTATGTTAAAACAATAAGAGCAACTTTATGACTTTCCCTGCAGCCCTCACTGTTTATGAGGGGGCTAATAAAAAGGTTCTGCGGGCAATTGGTCCCTGGGGGTTAATTCAGTAGGAAATAAAGCTCTTGGGTTTCTTAAAATCAGGGAACTCCAAACAGCTCAGAGAGGGGCTCAGAGCAGATTTGGCGGGGGGGAAAGGTGAGATATGGGCTGAAACAAGGGAAAAACCCCCGCTTTGGTTTAATCAGTAGTGTTAAAATGTCCCTGAAGTGGGGAGGTTTGGGGCGGGCGGGCCCCGATGCTGCTCCTGGATAACGCGGCGCTTGTCTGGCCCCGGCAGCCGCCTCTGCTTTGGGTTAGGCTGAAATGGGAACCAGCTGCGGAGGCGCTGGGGAGGCCGCCGGGCCTCGCTGGGAGGTGGGATCGGCTGCACGAGGGTTTTCCACGGAAAAGGGAGAGGCTGGGAGCTTCCCGGGCTGTTAGGGGGGAAGGAAAATGCTGCCCTTTCCTAGGAGAGCGGCTCCTGCTCTTCCCCATCCCCTTCCCTCAGCCTGGAATGCTGCAGGGATCTGTAACAGGGTGGAGGCTCCCTAGGGCACTTTGTGCCCATTTCCACCCCGTTTTTTTCTTATTTTTTTGGCCTTACTTCTCCTCTCTCCCCCGCGCAGGTGGCCAAGCGGGTGGGCAGAGTCCTCTACATGGCCGGCTTCCCCATGGCCTTCCCGCTGCAGCCGCCGGGCCTGCGGCCGCCGGAGCGCGACGTTCCCGGCGCCGAGCTGCGGCCGGCCTCCACAGGCAGCGTGGCCTCGCCCTTTGGCGGCGGCCTCCCCGCCGGCACCCGCGTGTCCCCCAAGCAGGAGAACGGAGGTGGCGGCGGCGGCGCCGGAGACACCCCGAAGCCGCCCTCGTAACCGGGGGGAGCCCTCCTGGGACTGCGACTCGGCGAAGCGCCGGCACCGCGGCCGGAGCGCCCGCGAGAGCCTCCCGCGGCAGCGCCGCCCCGGCCGGCGAGGACGGGAAGGGGAGGGGGGTTGGTTTTTTTTTAGTTTTTTTGGGTGCATTTGGTTCTGTTTTTTGGAAAAAACAAAGTTTTTTTTAAGCTGTAAAAAGGGAAGGAAGAAAAGACGATCCAAAGATGTATCGAGACAACCCAAGCGGAGGGAAGGATGGAACGGATTCGTGGAGGAGGGCAGGGCCTGGATGCTCCTTGCGGCCTTCCAAGGGACACAAAGTGACTCTGGACTGGAAGGGAAGGGGCCCCTGCTCCTCCTGGTGGCACTTGGCCCCTCTTGGCAAAAAGAATATCAAAAAAAACATGAGAAAAATGAAACCCAGAGCCCCTTCCTTCCCTGCCATCTCCTCCTCCCAGGAAACTGGACTCAGTTCCTCATTCAGGTGTCTATGCATCTCTAGCGACTTTTAAAAATAATACCAAAGACAGACAAAAAAAGAAGAAAAAAAGAAGGAAAAAAAAAAAAAGGCAAGTTCCGGTCCATGTTTACTTCAGCGGGGACTTGTCCCTGCTTGTCCCCTCAGTGCACACGGAGCACGGACTCGAGGATTGTTGCTTTTGGGGGCTGGATATTTTGTTCTAAAGCAAAAAAACTCTTGTGTGTGCGCAGGGGGGAATGGAGGGGTGCCAGGGCCCCCCTTCCTCCTGCCTGCATCCCCTGGACTCGTTTCTACAGCTCTTTCTCCCGTTTGTCCGGCTGTTTTTTTGTTCCTTTTCCAAGGATGGAGTTGCACATTCGGCTGCGGAGCACCAACAGGTACCTGAGTGCACGGGGGGCTGCAAACAAGGGGCAGTTTTTACTACTGTGAAGGAGAGGGGGGGCTCCCGGGGCGCCTCCTGGGCCGTGTACAGTTGTGAGCAACAATCACATGTGGTACTTTTTGGTTCTTTCCTTTTGTTTAAACATTGCACGTGCTACCTGTTTTTTTTTTTTTTTCTTACAAACTAGCTTGGTGGTACATTAGCTTCTTTATATTGTAAAAAAAAAAAAAGAAAAAAAAAGTCATTATCCATCACATCACAGTAAAAATGCTTTCCAGCAATCAATTTAAATAAAAAAAGAAAAACACTTAATTTACAAATGGGTCCCTTGCATAGAGCTGCTCTACCCCTGATTCTCCTTTATTTGTGCACTGGGCCTGTATGTTTTTCTGCTTGTTTTGGGGCTGCTCCTCTTCCCTATGAGCCCAAATGCTCATCTGGGGTTTGGGTATCAGCTGCCACAGGGCAGAAAAGCACCTTTAGCCTCAACAGGCCTTTTTCTGAGTCAAGGCTCTTCTGCCTGCATTAAAATTGCAGCTTCAAAATGAGAAAAGTGAGTTGTGCTTAAAAAAAAAAATCCACAAATTAAGGATCTGGTACTGCAGGAGTGAGAAGGGCTGCAGGGAAAGAGGCAGAAGGCAGCGCTGGATCTGGCTGCGCAGGGAACGTGGCCACCCCTCGCACTGACATCCAACTCGTGGCCTCACCAGCTGTGACAGAGTCGAGCAAAAATCCTGTCTGGTTCTGCCCTCCCATCTGCTTTTCCAGAAAAATCGGCATTAGGAGTGATGCTCTTGCCCTGCACAGGTAATTCCAAGAGGTGGTTCTGTGGGACAGGCCCTAAGCACAACTTTTCCTATGTCTCTCCCAATCCCACTGCAGGGAGGGAGCTGCAGGGTCAGCCCAGGGTTTGCCAAGCACATGGATCCTGGGCAAACCCAGAAGCTGGAGAAGGGTCTCCCCAACATGCTGGGGCTTTGCTCCCTCCTGCTCCCTCACTGCATTCCCTGCTTCTCTCCTAGGAGACTTAAAATGCCTTTTTTTCCAGTATACTTACTCTTGTCCCAGGTGATTTAACTGAGCTGCTGCTGGTGTCCATGGTCGTGATGTCCCTGTGCAGGGGGCACTGGAGGCCCCCAGAGGTCCCTGCCCTGTCCTGTCCCTTGGTCACCTTCCTCTAGGTGCCCAGCGGGAGCTCAAACTGAGCCCTGTTTTATTTAAACTAGTGGATTTTAATGAGGACGTTTTATTACCCTCACTGAGCAGTTTTACTGGCCTTGATGTGGCCACAGATTTTTTACTGTTACCAAAAACGTAGCTGTTGGAGAAAGCATGAAAGTCCCAGTAGCTTCCTTGCTGTGTCACTGAGAAAGTCCTTGGAGGCACTTTGGGCTGCTGTCCCCCCCAGGTGTCCCCAGCTCTTACCACCACTTCCAAAACCAGCTCCTGGTATGGGAAAAAAACAGGGAATCCTGCAGGCTGCAATTCCGTACGGGATCTGCTGAGCAGGGTGGCTGCAAAGGCTCTCAGTCTTCATCAGAGAAAGCCAAGTCCTCCACGGTGTCCTCGGCTCCTTGCGCCAGCTGCTCCAGGTCGGCTCGTGACATCCTGGGCTTCTGTGGCCCTCGGGGACCCCGCGAGGTCTCCTCTGGGGGTGGAGAGAGAGGTGTAAACCCGCCTGCGCGGGCAGAGGGGGAGGCAGGCGCAGGCAGCTCCGCGCTAATTAATCCCAGACACTCATTAATTTATCGGCGCCGCTGCCGCTCCTGGAGAGCGCTGCGGGGCTGGCGCGCTCGGAGCGGGAAGCTAAGGAGGGAGCCGTTGTGCCCGAGGCAAAACTGAGGGATAGGGAGGGCTGCAGGGGAGAGGGAGCAGGGACGAGGCCCCGGGGCTGCCGCAGGGCTGCAGGGGGTGGGTGGCAGCCGCAGGTTGTCACTCTGCCCTCGCTGGGCACCCCCCACCATTGCCCCAGGCGACAGGAGGCTTCGTCCTCTAATGCACAGGCCTAAGCAAGGGGCAAAAAAGATACAGGAGACAAAAGAAGAGCAGAGGAGGCAACGCTCCGGGCAGGCCCGGCCTCCCTCTGTGCCATGGGCGGCCAAGCGAGGGGGCAGGATGGCACTGGGCATGGTTGGGGCACCCTGTGTGACCCACAGATGGGGACAGTGTCCCCAGCTGCAGCGGAACTTGGAGCAGGGCCCTGTGAGAGCAGCTGGGGACGGTTCTGGTGGCTGCTCCCTTGCTGGACATGGCCTGAGCCAGTGGCCTCTCCTGCTGCCACCTGCCCTGCAAAGCGGCCCTGGCACCCGGGCACCGCTCACCAGCTGAGTCACTGTCGTCCTCCAGGTCATCCTCGTCCTCCAGGTCATCCTCGTCCTCCTCAACGTTGTACTCCCCCTCTTCATCCTCCTCGTCATCCTCGCCAGAGCCCTCCTCGCTGCTGGCCTCGGAGCTGTCAGCCGCACTCGCCTTCTTTGCTCCTGCTGCCTTCTTGGCCGTGGCTTTACCTGTAATTGTGTTTTATTAAGTAACTGGTGTCACAAGGAGCAGCACCCAAGCAGGCAGCAAAG